>JASDQU010207553.1:12670-28383 GCA_032191745.1 Picea mariana
TTCTCATAGATTTTGCCTCTCTTTTTTTCCATGCTCCCAACAATGTTGCATCCGTAGGAGATGCTGCTTTATCATCAATATGTTCAAGGACATCATTGACATCCAAGATTCTGGTCATCCTTTCCTTCCAGATGGAAAATTTATGAGCACCTTGAAGTTTTTCCTCAACTCTCAAGGTCACGACCATGGCTGAAAAATTTAGTGTTCAGATAATAAACCTTAGCACTATCCTCTCCTCTTGTGAATTTGAACCTGCACAAAAATCTATGTTGTAATAAACCCTTACACAATCCTCCTTTTACAGATATGAAACAATATACATGAAACTCAACTATGATGTTGTCACTTAAACAAGACTGCTCCGATACTATGTGAATCCACTAAAACCCAACAAGACGAGTTGAAAATATTCACAACTTTAATACCCAAAAAAAATTATTCACCACATAATAATTCTGAAATTTTTATCTAACATTTACAACTAGGTTTTTTCACAAAAAAAAATGCATAGAAAAAAATACTAAGGAACAATGAAGAAGATAACAATAATCATATCACAAGAGAGACACTGATATTTTTGGGTAAAGTAACCCCTGGTAAAACCCAATGTGGGAAAACCAGTTCTTTAGTTTGTGGATTTTTTTTACTATGCAACAACATATATGGAAATCTCTTATAGTTAGATCGATTTACATCAATGAGTTGAGGAAATCCCAATGCTTCTCCTCCTAGAAATTGTACGACCTCTCTTCTAACCAAATTGACCCTAGCAACACAAAAATCGGCCCAACAAACTCAACATTTGCATTATGCATACGACTCAACTGCATTGTGACCGTGTCACACACACAACCTTGTCTCTGTGGTGAAGTTCGACCTCTACAGATCACCAGGAAGCAAGCTAATCTACAACAAGAATCTCTCCTCTTTCTCTACTGCAATCTCTCTCCATAAAACCCTAAGTGAATATCATTCTCAAGATGAAACTCACCCTCTCTCAAAAGAATGAATGTATCCAACCACCAATTCAACCTCTCCTTATCTCCATGAGCAAGCAAAAACCCTATCTCCAAAGAGATCAAGGGCTAGGATTAACCCTCACTCTCTTACAAAGATCAACGGTCAATATTAAAATACCATGATCACTTAAATTGTTTTTCACTTTAACCTTAGAAAAGGTGCTCATTAAGTCAACAAAAGAATATAACACAACTAATGTACTTTTTCATAATTAAAACTTAAGAAGGAGATTTAACACATCAATTTGGATAGTTTCATTGTCCCCCACCATGCTAGGATGCCACCACATGGAGGAAGACCTTCCTTGATACACTTATCAACATGTTTTTGCATGGTTCAATGAACCATGACTTTCCCTATAACCTATGACACACCATACCTAAATTATTTTCCTTTGTACAATGGATTACATCAAAGGACATTAATTTGGCTAACATTCCACAATCTTGTCAAGGGATAGTTGAGATTGTTTGTATATTTAAGAAGGAACTGCCCTTGATTTTCATGGACATGCAATTCCATATTCTAATTAACCTCACTAACAAGGTTTAATTAGTCTTTGTAGTCTTATGTTGTTAGATGTTCTTCTTGGAGAGGTACATGAAAAAGTCAAAGAGTTTTTCTCGACAAAGGAAAAAATCCGAGGGGTCTATGGGAGGGGTACATAATATATGAGTCATTCTATTATGTTAGTGAGTACATGAATCAAATAGATGACACACCAAGTGGAATGGTTTGGGAATACCATCAAGACGAGGACAAATGGAAAGAAGAGCTACTCCAAACAAATAGAGAAAGGTGCATGATAACAAGCAAGTCACTTATCTTTTGTCAATTTTCTATAGAGTAATTTTTTTCACTGAACTCGATAATATTTATTTGATACCATACTATTTGTTTTGAGGAATACATCAACAAATTCAAAAATTGATACCATCAATAAATTTATTCTCTACAATGTGGAGGCAATGTAACCATGGGTCATGTTGGATGAAGAGAATAGAAAGAAATGGGACAATGACAAGAAATAATTCATATAGTTGAATCATAGAAGCATGTCTTGTCCTGATCATTTGAAAGAAAATATGTCAATGATCGATCCCAATAGTTAGATGGTTAACTAGATCGAAGAGAAATATGGCATGTTTGATCATTACCCGCATGGTGAAGAGGAGTGGAGCAATTCTATAATAATATCTATATCTCAATTGTTTGTGTTATAATGCACATTTGAATTATAACATGTATTATGTTTTTATTAATTCTTTGGTTACTAGACATAAGACATCATTCTTTGTTTGCATTTAGAGGTGCGTTTGTTCCCATCTATGTGGGCACTTGGACATCATTTTCACATTGAGGATGTTGGTATTGGATGTGCCACATTTGAATGTGGAGCAGAGGTCAAGTTTGACCAATTTAGTTGTGTTGGTCATCATGATCATAACCCATTAGAGAAGAAATTAGGTTATGTCAGAATGATACTCAAATATATTGGATAGAGATTGGTGGTTTGTACTAAGACACGATCCAAAATCAAAACATGTTTTTGAGAACAACAATGTTATCATGCCAAGCTAGAAAAGTAATCATGGTGATAGAAACAAAGAGTGATATGTACATGTTTTATTTCCATATTCATGCTTTGGATGTGTCATTTTATTGTTTTATATAATTGATTAACTATATATGTATTCTAAATTATCACTTTTTAGTTAGTTTTCACAGTTATGTAATCACAATTTTTTAGATAAACATGCTCAAATCATGGTAAAGAATAAATGTATAATTAGTGGTGATTTCACAAACATGTTTAACAAGTATATTTAAGCATTACTAATTATTACCAAGTGGCAAGAAATCCAAAAAGCTAGTACATACCAAAATAAAGTTTTCTTCATTTTATGGTGTTGGATATGAAAAGTTAACAACCATTTACAACAATAATCTTGAAAAAAAAATCAATTGTTTTGGAACTCCTAGCTCTTTAATGAATTATGAAGCAATTTTAATTGTAAGATTTACATGTTGTCTCTTTTGTAAGATTAATATTAACAACTATTGTCATTAAAGTCAGTTTAGTTGAATGCCTTTTCTTAATATTTTTATATTTAATATAAAAAATTAGAATTATTTTCATGATTTAATAGAAGATTTCTCAAACAAATTGATTTTAAAAATTAATCAAATCTAATTTTGATTTGTTTTCATGATTTAATAAGCAATATATTATCACTATTTGTAAAATTAATAATAACAACTATTATCGTCAAGTTCACTTTGCTTGAAGATTTTTCTTATCTACTTTTATAATTAATATTAAAATTTAAAATTATTTTTATGATTAAATAGAATAGTGAATGAAATAAATCAATTTTAAAAAATTACTCAAATCTGATTTTGAATTGTTTTTCACATGCAATTTGTTATCACTATTTGTAAGAATGCAACTACAATCCAATATATATTTCTAGTAGAATATATATCACTCGATGAGATCACACTTGTTTATAGGATCAATAGCTAGTGTAGTAGGTGGATTGGTAGCTAGTGTAGATGGTGGCGCAACTGGAGGAGGAGGGGGAGGATGATGGAAGAAGTGTGATGCAAGAGCATCGCCAACAACAAGCAAGCATGGGACAAACGCCATCACATTTTTGACACATGTTGAAAATTGTTTGCAATATTTTGAAAGTTTGGATGTGCAGACTTTAATGTAATAATTAAGAAGGGCGTACTTCCATATTGTAAACAGATCTTGAGTGATTCACTCTCATCTGTAAGGTGTAGGGGCATTTATGCATAGTTAATGAAAGTAGGTAGATTTAAATTCTAGATTAGACATTTTTAGGAGCTGGAGGGAAAACCGACTATAGACACCCTCATTCTTTGTATCATTGAATCAGTCAGAGATTGTATGATTAAGCACAGGAGCATAGAGGAGAAGTAGAGAGTTGTAGAGGAGAACCCATGTATAGAAGTTCTGAAATTAATATATGAAGCTTTGATTCATACTCATGGTGTTATAATGCTTTCTGTGTGTACATGTTGAATGTCATGCTTATGGCTATTTTAATCTTTCTGTTGTACATTTGCTTTTATGCTATGTATGTATGATTTCATGTTGAGTGTTTGAAGTCTGAGAGAGTAAGGAGATGAGTTTCAATTGTTTCTCTTCTTGAGTCAGAATTCCTGCAAGGAGTGCAGCGAAGCGTTCGCAAGGAGTGCGTTGATGGGTTCAGATTTCATCTTTGGAAGCTCAGGACGGATACCATTGTTCTTATTTCAACTGAAGTGAAAGACAAGCAAAGAAGTCATGCAAGGTGTGCACAGGTTGGTTGGAAGTTCAAAACTTATCAACCAAGGAGAGGATTGAAGGACTGTTGTTACAAAGTTGCATAGAGTCAAGAGATTCAAATACTTAGACGTATTTGAAGAAGTGCCGCAAGGAGTGCGTGCAGGAATCTCATAGGAGATTTAAGTTGGCGAAAGAAAACTCAGGAGAGTTAGCGTCTTCAAGGTGTTTGAGGAGCAGAAGGGAACTTTATCCATCATGCATAAGATAGGTTCTAGAAGAGAGTCGTAGGGTCAATTTAGAACTAGAGATCTTTGAAGAAGGAATTTGGACGGTCAAGGTTCTCCGAGGAGAACTCCCAAAATAGCAAGAACCATAGGATCTACATTAGCTGCAAGGTGGATAAGGGGCCGTTGATCTTGACTTATTGGGACGTCAGATCATTTCGACATTTCGGGGTTCGAAAGTCCGAAGTGTAAGCCAAATCCTTGGCTGATCAAACCCCTGAAACGCGAAGAGAAGTATTCGTGTGTGGAAAGAGCGGGGAAGAGTATAAGTGTTTCGAAACATCAAAATTCGGAAAATCGGGGATTACGAGGACATAAGGTGGTTCGAGAGTTTCAAACTCCCGATACCCAGAAACCCGAAACAAGGAGAAGGCGATACGTGGAAGGACAGGAGACCTCTTGTCGAAGTTCATGAAAGCAGCAAGGAGAAGTACCATTTCGGTATTCTAGGACTTCGGAGACCAGAAGACGAAGGTGACAGAGTATTCAATCCTTAGCATATCAAACTTCTGGTACGCGAAAGTCCGAAAGGATTTTAGAAGACGAAATTTTGGCATTTTAGGGTTCGGAGGTTTGAGAGCCCCGAGGACATAGTGGAAGCACTTTTCGGTGGTTGAAATCCCAAAATCGCGAAGAGGAAGGGAGGACCAAAACATTTGCATTTCGATAAATCAGAAGTTAGAAGTTCAGGACTCCAAGGGTCGAGAGAAGAGTTGCACGTCATTGCAACTCCCGAATTCACGAAAGCCAAAAAGACGAAATTGACATAAAAAAAGGCAAGTATTAGTATTTCGAGTTTCAGAGGTCAAAGAGATAAGGCGCTCAACCACGGGATTCACGAAATTGCGAAATTCGGTATCTCGAAATAAAAGAGGATTTTCCTCAAAGTTGGTTGTGGGTGTTGATTTCCCGAAAGAGAAATAAAAGAGCCAATCGAGCTCTCAGGGGCCGAAAATAAAGATCCTGTGCAGATCCTAGCCTGCGGGTCTGGAGAAGGGGGTCTGCACCAAGTTTGTTATCAGAGCTTGATTTTGTCTGTATATCTCAGGAAGAGTAAGCTAGGGAAAAGAAGTACTCTAATACACACCAGTTTGGTATCAAAGCATAGAAAAATTTCTTTTCTTTCTGTAGCAGGGAAAAGGGAAAGATTTACAACCATGCCGCCAAGAAGAAGAGACAGGAAAATACCTGACCCACTAGAGGAAAGGGAAATTCTGAGAAGAAGAGACAGATAATTACCTGAGCCACCAAGGGCAAGAGACATGCGTGAAATGCGTGCTAGAATGGATGCCATGGAAATAGCATAGAGGCGTGCAGTCGGTGCTGGAGATATCAGTGAGTCTGAAAGTGAAAATGAAGCTGGACATGGAGGAGAAGAAGTTGCAGCTAAATATGCAGCAGAAGAACGCCTATTCAAGGCTGTTGCAAGGATAGGTGCCAGGGCAAAAATGGACATTCCAGTATATGAAGGAAACCTAGATGTTGAAGAGCTTCTAGACTGGATTAGAGCTCTGGATAAATATTTTGACTATGAGGATGTTGAGGAAGACAAGAAGGTTAAACATGCTGTCACAAGACTTAAAGGGCTTGCAACATTATGGTGGGATGAACTGCAGGCTGACAGACGCTACAAAGGCAAGCAGAAAATCAAGAGTTGGGATAGAATGGTTGCAAAGATGAAGGCAAAATTCATACCCAAGGATTATCAAATCACTCTGTTTCGGAGGATGAAACATTTGAGACAGAAGCTGATGTCAGTGAAGGAGTACACTAAAGAGTTCTACAAACTAAACATCAGGGCAGGTCATCACGAAAGTGATGATGAAAAGGTTGCCATATATATGAATGGTCTGAGATATGACATCCAAGATGAGATGAGCATGATGATCATTTGAATGGTGGAAGATGCTTATCAGATGGCTCTGAAGGCTGAAGAGAAGCTGAGCCGAAGGCAAAGTCAAAGAGGGTGAGGCAGAAGTCAAGCCAGAGGGAAAACAATTTCCCAAGACAAGAATAAAAAACCTAAGGAGGAGTGGAATAAACCTCAAACTCAAATCGAGAGAGGTGGAAGCTCACAGAGAGGACAGTATGCAAACATAAATACTTTTCCTCGAACCAGAGGAAGAGGAAGAGGCAGAGGTGGCGAGATAAAATGCTTTACCTGTGGAAAGAATGGACACAAATCCTATGAATGTCCAAATAAGAAGAAAGAAGGAGGTGAAACTCACATTGTCGAAGCACAAAGGTGGAATGTTGAGGCAGAAGATGTTGAAGGTGGAAGATCACTAATGATGAGAAAAGTTCTCTTAACGCCAGAGAAGGAGGTAGAAAATTCAGTCCAAAGGAACGGACTTTTTCGGACTGCTTGCAAGACCAAAGACAGAGTATGCAAGGTCATCGTGGATAGTGGCAGCACAGATAATCTCGTTTCTATAGAGATGGTAGAAAAGCTGGAGATGGAGACTATTGAACATCCAAGCCCATGCAGAGTTTCGTGGCTACAAAAAGGGCATCAGGTAAATGTCACTAAACAATGTTTAGTTGAGATTAAAATAGGAGGATATAAGGATGAAATACTATGTGATGTCATTCCCATGGATGTTTGTCATCTATTGCTAGGTAGACCGTGGCAATATGACAAGAATGTGATTCATGATGGGAGAAAGAACACATACACCTTGGAGAAGAATGGAAGAACTCACATGTTGTTGCCAATTAAGGATAAAGAAGTGACAACAGAGGTAAGTAACACTGTACTTCTCATGAGTGCGAAGGAACTTCTTAAAGAGATTAAGAAGAAGGAAGAAACACAATTCGTCGTGGTGAGGAAACCTCAGATTGTTTTAACTAGTACAAGGGTGGATGATTTACCAGAAGAAATCCAGAAGTTGTTGGAGGAGTTTGTTGATATAGTCGTGGACNATATCTCAGGAAGAGTAAGCTAGGGAAAAGAAGTACTCTAATACGCACCAGTTTGGTATCAAAGCATAGAAAAATTTCTTTGTTTTCTGTAGCAGGGAAAAGGGAAAGATTTACAACCATGCTGCCAAGAAGAAGAGACAGGCAAATACCTGACCCACCAGAGGAAAGGGAAATTATGAGAAGAAGAGACAGATAATTACCTGAGCCACCAAGGGCAAGAGACATGCGTGAAATGCGTGCTAGAATGGATGCCATGGAAATAACATAGAGGCGTGCAGTCGGTGCTGGAGATATCAGTGAGCCTGAAAGTGAAAATGAAGCTGGACATGGAGGAGAAGAAGTTGCAGCTAAATATGCAGCAGAAGAACGCCTATTCAAGGCTGTTGCAAGGATAGATGCTAGGGCAAAAATGGACATTCCAGTATATGAAGGAAACCTGGATGTTGAAGAGCTTCTAGACTGGATTAGAGCTCTGGATAAATATTTTGACTATGAGGATGTTGAGGAAGACAAGAAGGTTAAACATGCTATCACAAGACTTAAAGGGCTTGCAACATTATGGTGGGATGAACTGCAGGCTGACAGATGCTACAAAGGCAAGCAAAAAATCAAGAGTTGGGATAGAATGGTTGCAAAGATGAAGGCAAAATTCATACCCAAGGATTATCAAATCGCTCTGTTTCGGAGGATGAAACATTTGAGACAGAAGCTGATGTCAGTGAAGGAGTACACTAAAGAGTTCTACAAACTAAACATCAGGGTAGGTCATCACGAAAGTGATGATGAAAAGGTTGCCAGATATATGAATGGTCTGAGATATGACATCCAAGATGAGATGAGCATGATGATCATCCGAATGGTGGAAGATGCTTATCAGATGGCTCTGAAGGCTGAAGAGAAGCTGAGCCGAAGGCAAAGTCAAAGAGGGTGAGGCAGAAGTCAAGCCAGAGGCAAAACAATTGCCCAAGACAAGAATAAAAAACCTAAGGAGGAGTGGAAGAAACCTCAAACTCAAATCGAGAGAGGTGGAAGCTCACAGAGAGGACAGTATGCAGACATAAATACTTTTCCTCGAACCAGAGGAAGAGGAAGAGGCAGAGGTGGCGAGATAAAATGCTTTACCTGTGGAAATAATGGACACAAATCCTATGAATGTCCAGATAAGAAGAAAGAAGGAGGTGAAACTCACATTGCCGAAGCACAAAGGTGGAATGTTGAGGCAGAAGATGTTGAAGGTGGAAGATCACTAATGATGAGAAAAGTTCTCTTAACGCCTGAGAAGGAGGTAGAAAATTCAGTCCAAAGGAACGGACTTTTTCGGACTGCTTGCAAGACCAAAGACAGAGTATGCAAGGTCATCGTGGATAGTGGCAGCACAGATAATCTCATTTCTATAGAGATGGTAGAAAAGCTGGAGATGGAGACTATTGAACATCCAAGCCCATGCAGAGTTTCGTGGCTACAAAAAGTGCATCAGGTAAATGTCACTAAACAATGTTTAGTTGAGATTAAAATAGGAGGATATAAGGATGAAATACTATGTGATGTCATTCCCATGGATGTTTGTCATCTATTGCTAGGTAGACCGTGGCAATATGACAAGAATGTGATTCATGATGGGAGAAAGAACACATACACCTTGGAGAATAATGGAAGAACTCACATGTTGTTGCCAATTAAGGATAAAGAAGTGACGACAGAGGTAAGTAACACTATACTTCTCATGAGTGCGAAGGAACTTCTTAAAGAGATTAAGAAGAAGGAAGAAACACAATTCGTCGTGGTGAGGAAACCTCAGATTGTTTTAACTAGTACAAGGGTGGATGATTTACCAGAAGAAATCCAGAAGTTGCTGGAGGAGTTTGTTGATATAGTCGTGGACGAACTACCTTGTTCATTGCCACCGATCATAAGTGTGAGTCATCATATTGATCTCATACCTGGAGCTAGTTTACCAAACAAAGCAGCGTACAAATTGACGCCGCAGGGGAATGAAGAGGTCAGGAGACAAGTCCAGGATTTAATGGACAAGGGATTGGTTAGAGAAAGCTTGAGTCCATGCATTGTTCCAACAATGCTCAGTCCAAAGAAAGATGGAGGCTGGAGGATGTGTACAGATTCAAGGGCAATCAACAATATTACCATCAGGTATAGATTTCCATTGCCAAGGATGGATGATTTGATGGATTGTTTGAGTGGAGCCAATTTTTTTTCAAAGATTGATTTGAAAAGTGGATATCATCAAATTCGAATGAGAGAAGGTGATGAATGGAAGACAACATTCAAGATAAATGAAGGGCTGTATGAATGGCTTGTTATGCCATTTGGCTTAACAAATGTGCCTAGTACTTTCATGAGGTTGATGAACGAAGTCTTGAAGGAGTTTATAGGAAAATTTTTCATCGTATATCTCGACGATATATTGATTTTCAGTGGAACAGAAACATAGCACTTGAAGCATTTGGCAATAGTGATGAGGAGATTACAGCAAGAGAAGTTGCTGATAAATATGAAGAAATCATCATTCATGAAGACAGAGCTCATTTATTTGGGGTTTGTTATCTCTGCAGATAAGCTGAAAATGGATCCAGATAAAGTGGAGGTGATTAAGAATTGGCCATTGCCGAAGAGTATCTTTGAAGTTAGAATCTTTCATGGATTGGCTAGTTTCTGCAGGAAATTTATCAGAAATTTCAATGGAATTAGCGCGCCGATGATGGACACAGTGAAGAAACGACATAAATATTTTCATTGGACAGAAGAAGCAGAGAAAAGTTTCAATTTGTTGAAAAGGAAGATTACTGAACAACCAATTTTGGTGTTGCCAGATTTCAACAAGACATTTCAGGTCAAATGTGATGCTAGTGGATTTGCAATTGGAGCGGTCTTGAGCCAATATGACAAGCCAATCGCATACTTCAGTGAGAAACTGAATGAGGAAAAGGTTAAGTACTCCACATATGACAAAGAGTTTTATGCGGTCATATAGGCACTGAAGAAGTGGAGGCACTATTTGGTTCCTAAAGAGTTTGTTTTGTACAGTGATAATCATTCCTTACAATTCATGACTCAACAGGATAAATTGAACCAGAAGCATGCAAAATGGGTTGAATACATGCAGAATTTTACTTTTGTAATTAAACATATTTCTGGAACTGCTAACAAAGTTGTTGATGCTTTGAGCAGGAGATGTTTGCTGATGCAGGAATTTAGAGTCAAAACTTTGGGTTTTGATAACCTCAGGGACATGTACAGAAATGATCCAGATTTCAAAGAGGTGTATGAGGCATCTGAGAATCCAATTCTCAGGGAAAGGAGTCAATGGGCTGAATATATGATCCAAGATGGATTAATATTCAGAGGCAATCAAATGTGTATTCCAAAATGCTCCATGAGGGAGAATCTATTGAAAGAAAAACACAGTGGAGGATTGGCCGAACATTTCGGTCATGATAAAACATTGTCGAAATTAAATGGCTCATATTTTTGGCCAGGGATGAGGACTGACATCAAAATATTTGTGGACAAATGCAGAATTTGTCAGCACACAAAAGGAAGAAAACAGAACACAGGGTTATATCAACCGTTACCCATACTAGAGAGACCGTGGGATGCAATGAGCATGGATTTTATATTGGGGTTGCCAAGGATGCAAAGAGGGTTTGATTCAATATTTGTGGTGGTAGACAAATTTTCTAAAATGGCACACTTTATACCATGTCAAAAAACCAGTGACGTGACTCATATCGTGAACCTGTTTTTCAAGGAAGTTGTCAGACTTCACGACTTACCAAGGAGTATCGTTTTAGATCGAGACACCAAGTTCGTCGGACATTTCTGGAGGACTTTATGGAAGAAGATGGGGACAAGTTTGTCTTTTAGCTTTGCTTATCATCCTCAGATGGATGGAGAGACAAAAGTTGTGAACAGAAGCTTGGGAGATTTACTGAGAAGCCTAGTGACTGAACACCACAGTCAGTGGGATCACATTCTGCCACAGGCGAAATTTGCTTACAATGATTCATTTAATAGAAGCACATGGCAGATTCCATTCCAAATTGTGTATGGAATGCAACCAAGAGGATTTTCTGAATTTAAAGATTCAGAACAGAATGAAACTAGAAGTGCTAGTGCAAAAGATTTTGCAGAGGCAATGAAAGAACTTCACAACCAAGTGAAGGAGCGATTGCAGAACTCAAGTCAAGAGTACAAGCGCAGAGCAGATCAACAAAAGAGGGAACTTCAATTTGAATTTGGTGATCTGTTTCTTGCACATCTGAGGAAGGAAAGGTTCCCAAGGGGAACATATAACAAACTGAAAATGAAAAAGATTGGACCATGTAAGATCATAAGGAAATTTGGGGTCGGAATTTCACTGATATTCAACATCTCAGATTTGTACCCTTACAAAGCTGAAGAAGATAGTGGACAAACAGAGGTTCAGTGGGCTAAACAAATGCCTGTAGCTGAAAAGCCATAGATGGAAAGTATACTTGACAAGAGAGTCAGTAAGAGGACCAAGAGAAAAGAGGATTTTGAATACTTAGTCAAATGGAAGGGACATCTAGTTGAAGATGCTAGCTGGGAGAATGAAGCATAAATTCAGAAGCATGGATAGACAGTGCAAGAGCTCATGAACAGGAGTCCATGAAAATTTTCAAGCAAGGGAGTATGATGCAGGAGCATCGCCAACAACAAGCGAGCGTGGGACAAACGCCATCACATTTTTGACACATGTTGAAAATTGTTTGCAGTATTTTAAAAGTTTGGATGCCCAGAATTTAATGTAATAATTAAGAAGGGCGTACTTCCATATTGTAAATAGATCTTGAGCGATTCACTCTCATCTGTAAGGTGTAGGGGCATTTATGCATAGTTAATGAAAGTAGGTAGATTTAAATTCTAGATTAGACAGTTTTAGGAGATGGAGGGAAAACTGACTATAGACACCCTCATTCTTTGTATCATTGAATCAATCAGATATTGTATGATTAAGCATAAGAGCATAGAGGAGAAACAGAGAGCTGTAGAGGAGAATCCATGTATAGAAGTTCTGAAATTAATATATGAAACTTTGATTCAGACTCATGGTGTTATAATGCTTTCTGTGTGTACATGATGCATTTCATGCTTATGGTTGTTTTACTCTTTCTGTTGTGCATTTGATTTTATGCTATGTATGTATGATTTCATGTTGAGTGTTTGAAGTTTGAGAGAGTAAGGAGATGAGTTTCAATTGTTTCTCTTCTTGAGTTAGAATTCTTGCAAGGAGTGCATTGACAGGTTCAGAGTTCATCTCTGGAAGATCAGGAGGGATACCGTTGTTCTTATTTCAACTGAAGTGCAAGACAAGCACAGAAGCCATGCAAGGTGTGCGTAGGCTGGTTGGAAGTTCAGAACTTATCAACCAAGGAGAGGATTGATGGACTGTTGTTGCAGAGTTTCACAGAGTCAAGAGATTCAAATACTTAGATGTATTTGAAGAAGTGCCGCAAGGAGTGCGTGCAAGAATCTCATAGGAGATTTAAGTTGGCGAAAGAAAACTCAGGAGAGTTAGCGTCTTTAAGGTGTTTGAGGAGCAGAAAGGAACTTTAGCCATCATGCAGAAGATAGGTTCTAGAAGAGAGTCACAGGGTCAATTTAGAACTAGAGATATTTGAAGAAGGAATTTGGACGGTCGAGGTTCTCCAAAGAGAACTCTCAAAATAGCGAGAACCATAGGATCTACAGAAGCTGAAAGGTGGATAAGGGGCCATTGATCTTGACTTATTGGGATGTCAGATCATTTCGGCATTTCGGGGTTCGAAAGTCCGAAGTGTAAGCCAAATCCTTGGCTGATCAAACCCCTGAAATGCGAAGAGAAGTATTCGTGTGTGGAAAGAGTGGGGAAGAGTATAAGTGTTTCGAAACATTGGAATTCGGAAAATCGAGAATTACGAGGACATAAGGTGGTTCAAGAGTTTCAAACTCCCGATACTCAGAAACCCGAAACAAGGAGAAGGCGATACGTGGAAGGACATGAGACTTCTTGTCAAAGTTCGTGAAAGCAGCAAGGAGAAGTACCATTTCGGTATTCCGGGACTTTGGAGACCAGAAGACAAAGGTGACAGAGTATTCGATCCTTAGCACATCAAAATTCTGGTATGCAAAAGTCTGAAAGGATTTCAGAAGACAAAATTTTGGCATTTCGGGGTTCATAGGTTCGAGAGCTCCGAGGACATAGTGGAAGCGCTTTTCGGTGGTTGAAATCCCGAAATCATGAAGAGGAAGGGAGGACCGGAACATTTGCATTTCAGTAAATCGGAAGTCAGAAGTTCGGGACTCCAAGGGTCGAGAGCAGAGTTTCACGTCATCGCAACTCCCGAATTCGTGAAAGCGAAAAAGCCGGAATTGACATCAGAAAAGGCAAGTATTAGTATTTCAGGTTTTGGAGGTCGAAGAGATAAGGCGCTCGACCACGGGATTCAAGAAATTGCGAAATCCGGTATCCTGAAATAAAAGAGGAGTTTCCTCAAAGTTTGTTGTGGGTGTTGATTTCCCGAAAGGAAAATAAAAGAGCCAATCAAGCTCTCAGGGGCTGAAAAGAAAGATCCTATGCGGATCCCAGCTTGCGGGTCTGGAGAAGGGGGTCTGCATCAAAGTGGAGGAAAAAAAGGTGGATGAGAAGCATATTGAAACATCTTATCATTTGAAGATAAAGAAAATGAAGAAGATAACAAACATGTCTCGTAGCTTGTCGCTCCCCAACCCTCACCTTTGGAGTAGGATGGGGATACCAACAATATGATGCATCAATAACGTCATATCACAGGGAAGGTTTGCATGTATATTTTTAATCTCAGGGTCAAACACAAACACTTGAGGTCATAATGGAAACACACAAAAGTCAACCATCATTCTACATAACTAATCTATGAACTTGTGATGAAAACCACAGTTTGGTCTTCATGGCATGCCAGGTCTGCACGCCGAAGGAACTCATTGGCCTCAACCATATCTACATCAGGCTAGCGAGGTCCCTCACTAATATACAAGCCAACATTTGAAAAATAGGTACAATAATGATTGGACAATTTAAACAAAAATATTATAATAAATTGCATGGGCGTTAAATAAGACAAAAATATGATAATATTACCTCTTGTGTGGTGTCTCAGTTGGAGAAAATGGGATGTTTGGGCTTCTTCTTCATTCCATCATTGCATATGGATTTTTTACAAGATTTAGGACATGATAATTCTCGCTACCTAATAGATAAAAAATCTCTACACCCGCCAACCTACACATGTACTTTAGTTGGCCCCTCTTGGGCAACATCTAACCCCACATGTGCATATGCACATAAGATATCAACCTAAAAGGGTAGCGGTCGAATGTCAATGGATTCGCTGGAAACCTCTCAAAAAATAAAGTAAATAACTTTGAAAAAGGGAAAGATACGTCTCCCCTTAAACACACTACGATAGTGATCCATAGAAATACAAATTGTCATAAAATAATGGTAGACCACTTGATCTATCTAAGACTATAAAATAAACTATATACATAGTACATCATAGGGAAACTGATGTGTTTCCCATCAGTGGTATGGTATGTTAGTGCCTTGATGATAAGGCACAAACATTTAACCACCTCTATTCTAAATAATGTATTTTGAATTGGCCCCTAGAAACCTGGAAGTCACTAGGGTTAGTGATGTCTGTACTAACATATCTCTTCCAATATGATAGCTGACTCTCTCTTGTAACACTAGACAACATATTGGGGAAATTGAGAAAATCCCCCCGCCTAGATAGCTTAGTGATGAAATAAAAAACATTTTTTTTGGGTTGGTACCACAAATTGGGACCAACCTTGAAGGCTTGCTTTCCATCATCCTAGTCACATATCAACTACATCAGTAAGTTTATGTTCCCCTTGATAGATTTATCCTCCTTATAAAATTTGAGGAGGGCAAATTCCCTCAAAAGGAAACAAATCTAAGGTGTAATAGGATGAGGGAACATATCAATTTCTCTCCCTAAATTCTCTCATATATGCAGGAAGGTATTGTTAATGTTTATGCCATTATTATAGTTATTTGCATTTCAATAAATAAGAGCATCATAAGAACAAGATCACTGAGAAATACACATTCACAAGAGACACGACATTTATCTTGGGAAACCCTCTAGGGGAAGAAAACCCAA
>JASDQU010207555.1:12205-27522 GCA_032191745.1 Picea mariana
ACATTGTTGTAGAATGTTTTCTTAATAGTAATCATTGAAGACAGAGACAACATTAGCGGTGGTTTTCTCTCGATTTGGGTTTCCACCTTAAATTTTGGTGTTCATGTGTCCTATTCATCTGTGTTAGTTTATTTTGTTGAATTACTGTTTAAAAGACATCTGATGAATGAAGAAATCCATAATAAGATCTCTGGATGCACTACTGTTGTCATAAGAATATACAACAACTGATCTCTATAAAGTAGACTAAGATTTTTCAGTGAAAGAAAAGTTAAAAATCGATTGATAGCTCCAAATACTGATTCACCCCCCCTCTCAGTATTTTTCAACACAAGGTTGATAGGCCACCCCTCAGTGCAAGCCACTAGCATATCATAACCTTAGCATTTCCAAAGAAATCTATAGATACTCCATCAACCACCTAGCCAGGCAAGGTAGGACTGAAGTTGAGCATCTTTGAAAAATATGATCTGATCAAGAAAAGGAATCAGACCCTGACCAACAACACTTGTGCCCATTTCTGGAATTAGACGTCAACTGCAAAACATAGGCTGCTATTGACATTTGACACTGAGAAGGGCAGAATGCCTATGGCATTCCTCCAAGAACAGGTGCCAGATCCAAAGGTAATCACTGATTAAAAAAGGGCCACCTTTGAATTCCAGACCAAGGATGTGCATCCAGCCGATCAGATGGATGTGCACAAGCAAACAGGAGAAATGGTTTTCTATACGCTGGCACATGCTTCCACCACTGCGTCCAAATTGCAAGTGTCCTTGAACAATGTCCAAACACAGTTGAAGTTGGAAAAGATATCGTCCTTTTCCAAGGACAACATGATAAATACTTTGGAGGAATTGGTCCTTAAGATCAGGTACGATCCCTCGAACGTGAAAGCAACCAAGAAAATGATTAAAAAGAAAAATGCCAACATAGCCTCCTTAAGAAAACAATTGAAACTCCCACCAACAGAGGATTCGTAGGTGAAGGAAATAGCAGAGATGGAAGGAGAAAAAGATGAGATGCTCAAACTAATCATGGAGCAGAATGCACAACTAAAGGAAATGGAAGCTAAGATGGAGAAGATGGTAAAAGAGAAAGAACAACTAAAGCCAATGGAAGTCATTCCATTGAGTGCAGTTCTACTTTCAGGAGTCAGCACAACATTAGTAGCAGAAGTCCCATCGACAAATCCACTGACATCTCTGGAAAAGACAACCGAATTGGCTAAATCTATGGAAAAGATGAACCTACAGGAAACAGAGATTAACAGTCTCAAAAAGGAGATTGAGAACCTTCAGGAAATCAAATCTTCCTATCAGATCAACCTCTCTAAGGAAAAGCAGGTGTCAAACTAGCTCAAATAAGAGTTACAACAGCTCTCGAAGCAAACAGTGGCAAGTAAAACTTTGGCCGAATTTAAAGAAAGCGTTTGGACAGACATCACCAAATCCATGAATGAGATATGGCCAATGATAGAGATCATGTTTGAGCAAAATGAGTTGGTGCAGAGAAGCAAACAGACCATTGAGAAGATCATATTGGAATTCGGAGAGATGCCCACATAGGCTAATGAAATCATCAAGTTCCTAAATTCTAAGACCAAGGAGGAGCTGGAAGAGCTGAAAATTGAAGATAGAACAGAGACCTTCCTTGAGGTCAAGAGAGTTTTGACCAAGAGAGGACTAATGCTTCAGCTGGAAGAAAAGGTTTAGGCTATGGACCTAGGGGTACAAAGGTTTTTTATTAAGATTGAGGCTCTATAGAAGAAAGGTCTTCCTAGTCTGAAGGTTATCAATGAAAAATTTATGACACTCCCAGACTACAAAAAGAGACTAGTCGATGTGGCTAAGGACAATTCAAAGTTTTCAAGAATTCAAGGCAGCATCACTGGCAAGGAATTTCTAGATGTGCT
Organism: Picea mariana; assembly: GCA_032191745.1. Taxonomy (NCBI): domain Eukaryota; kingdom Viridiplantae; phylum Streptophyta; class Pinopsida; order Pinales; family Pinaceae; genus Picea; species Picea mariana. The sequence continues at coordinate 14,121 of JASDQU010207555.1, forward strand.
TCAGTGGGACATCAGTATTCAGCATGAGATTTGATACATTTTCATCACCAAACCTACCTTCACCAAATACACATAAATGGATGAAGTTTATCGAAGGCTACTCAAAGTCAATGTGCCCAGTCATCTTCGATGGGAAGAACTCTGTGATCTGATCGAGTAGCAGATGAGCTGTCCCAACCCAATCATTTGTCTAGTCAGATGAGGTTGTGCAGAGGCCTCACCAACGATTCACCCAGAAAACAACATGCAGTTGTGACACATCATCAAGCAGTTCCTAGATTTTTGAAATTTGTTAATTTAGTTAGGCTAAAAATAGATTTAGCACGTCCTGGTATTTGATGACAAGATTGTTTGTAATTTTGAGTTATAAATACTTCATCTTTCGAAGTATTGGTGGTTGTTGATCTTCATGCCCTGCAAGCTATCAGACTGTAATATTTTTGAAGAGATCTCCCATTAATACAAAGAGGAATTTTACAGGATTCTTGTGTGTATTCACTGGTGATGTTTTTCTCTCTAAGTTAAATGTTATTCTCACTTTGTTATCACACTGTTTTCTAAATCTAATCTTTGGAAGTACTGAACGTTGCAGGATTTATCTCGTATACCCTGTTTCTGAATTAAAAGATTTTAGTGTTTTATCTTCTCATTTTATAATAAAGAAATTATTAACTGCTTCTTTGTTGTAATTGTCTTTCTCATCTTTCCTGCTATTCCTCATTTATGCTACTAAAGAATCCAATGATTATATTATCTCGCCTTGTGAAAGGTTCCTTTGTTTTTCTGGTTCGGATTTCATCTTTACGACATGGACCCCATAGCCCAATGGATGCATAAACTGTCTCAACCAACTCGACAAACACTACGACAACAAAACCGTCTTATTTATTTATCTAGCCTAATATTTAAAAATTTGAAACATATCTAAAACATATAGAGAGATCCCTCTCTGAAGTTGGAAGGGCTAGATCCCAGCTTCAAAAGCGGTTGGATATAGTTACCTCTTGTAGATTTATTCTTCCGAACAACCTCTAGGAAATTTACAGAGCACTAACAATACCTTTCAGATAGAAAAAAATCCATTTGATTGCTTTCCAGATACTTCTTTGGGATATTGCATAAATGAGAAATCACACTAACATCAAAGGAAATTTTAGGTCAACTATGAGTAAGATAAATGAGATTGTTGACCAGTTCTCGATAGAGTGTAGCATAAAATTTGGGATTTAGACAAGTTTTTCTTATCTTGAATCCATATTGAAAAGGAGTAGCAAAGGGATTACAATATGCCATTTTAAAACATGTCAAAATATCAATTCCATATTTATATTGAGAAATGAAAACACCATCAAACAATGGTAATACTTGAAGAAATAAAAAATAATGTAGAGTACCAAGATTTGTCATGTCAAAGGATTCAACAATTTGTTTCTTCAATATAAGAATGAGATCAATGTTATTGCTAGTTATGACAAGGTCATCAACATATATAGCAATAATCAAAGTGTTTCCATGAATATGGAGTACATATAAACTTTGATCATATTCACGACGTTTGAAACCAAGTCAAAGAAAGAATATGTCAATCTTAGCATACCAAGCTCTGGGAGATTGATTCAAACCATAAAGAGACTTCTGAAGTCAACAAACTAGGTTAGAATCTATCACAAAACCATGAGGTTGTTCATGAAAATTTCTTCAGAAAGGTCACCCTAAAGAAAAACACTCTTCACATCCATCTTGTAATACCCCTAGGCTGAAACCCAATTGTAAATGTACATATAGGTTGGTGAGCTAGGATATTTTGGTCCAGAGTGATTTTTATATATGTTTTGACGATAGAGGGATTGTGTGGTTATCAGGATGGAGATCCCAGATGCTAAGATATTAGTAAGACTATCATTGTAATATGTAATCACACTTATATTATTAATAAAAATACATCATTGTTGTAGAAAAACCAGACAAAAAGAGTATGCGGGACTAGAACTCCACGATAGAGGGAAAGGGGGATAATCCAAGGGAATATTTTAATAATATTTCCTAAAGTCTAATTAATTGGATCTATATTTATCCTAATTTCCTAAATTTGAGGAACATATCACCAAGTGAGTGACCATGTAGTTCCCATCATGACAAGTGTCAAGATGGGAACATGTAAATATATTTTGGGAATTTAATGTGTTTTCCCATCATTCTAATAATTCTCTCATCATTCAATCATTATTTCCATCATTCACTCATGCCATCAATCATTCATACCTTTGGTGGAGTGGACGTTGAAGCTGGTTACCCTTTAAATCTTTGGTGGTTGGGGTTGAATAGGTAGATTGTCAGGTTTGTGGAGGCATTTCTCTCGGTTATAGAATTGTTGGGATAGTTTCCCTGTGTGATAGGCTAGTGGGTGTTCAAATCTTGAGAAACCTTGTGTTCCAGGTGCCATAGATCTCTTTGAATTCTCGACTAGCCTGTTGTTGAAGCTCTAGAAGGGAAGTGGGACAACCGAAGGACTATTGAGAAGAGAAGGGGTACACTTCTTGGGTGTGGGAGAGGTTTGGGGAATGAGAGGTTGTGAGCTGGGAACTACTGCTGGTGTTGAATTTTGGACATAGTGTTATGTTGTCATTGATGTAAAAAAGGGTTAATATGGATTTATCATCTAGACAAGTATCCGACTATACCAATTGTAGGAATTGACAATAAAGAATGAAAAACAATGTTGATCGTTGGATCAAAATAAGAGAATGATTGGATGATAAAGAATGAAGAAAAACGTTGATCGTTGGATCAAAACAAGAGAACATTCGGACAGTAAAGAATGAAGAAACTATGTTGATCGTTGGATCAAAATTTAATCATGATCATATGACTCGAATATTTTTCCACGAGTCCATTGAGCAACCAAAAAATGGCTAAGTATCATATTCTATCGATATCACTTAAACATTTCTAAGTATGGTTCATTATGGAGGTAAAGGAAGTTGGGTGCGCATTTTGATGACATCTGAGAAGAGATAGGATTCTGCGAGTCTGAGATTTTGTGAAACTGAGAAAAATAACTTAAAATGTTTGCTAAGTATAGGTTCATCTTGGAGGCTGCGGAAATTGGGAATACATTTTGATGACACCCGAGAAGACATGTGAGTCTGCAAGTCCGAGAGTCTGCGAACTCGTCACATAAAATAATTCCAAGTAAAAGTCCATATTTAAAATGAATGAGAACCGTCCACTCAATGATTGATTATGTCTAAACCGTCGATTTGTCTAAAAGTTCCTCGATAAACTAGGTCCATCCACTCAACACTTGATTATATCCAAACTACCGATCTAATTAAACTCCAATATAAGCAATGAAAAGGAAGACATGTGAGTCTGTGAGTCCTCCACGTAAGACAATTATAAGTAACAAGTCTAGTTTTGAAATGAAGGAGGACCATCCACTCAACAGTTGATTAAATCGAAACCTTGGATATATCTAAAGCACCTAGGAAATCCATGATCGTCCACTCAACACCTGATTAAAATCCAACCGTTGGATCAAGGTGAAATAAAGATCATGGGAGGTTCAGATCTAACCATTCATTAGGACGATAAATCTACAGTCGAGATTTAGCGCACATCATTGAAAGGAGAAGAGGTTAATGAGAAGGTTGACATCTGCGTATGTGGTTTGTAAATTAGCATGATAGACACATGATAGCATCCCGTGAACTCAAATGCCCCGATAATGGGTTTCTAAAGCCATTCTGATCACTCACACGGCTAAAAGGGACACCACAAGTGGTAAGTAGTAATCCCATAAATATGACTAAAGACACTGGTCACAAATGTCGGTCCTATGGAGTGAATAAATTAGTGTCAGGGATACAAATGTGTTAATCTGATAACCATTGAAAGGAAAATACTCCAAAAATGGTGTCCAGATTACCAGTGCGAATCGAGAATATGATTCTTAACTTAAAAATATATTGAAGAAGAAAAATAATAAATAATAAGGAAGAAAGTTGATATTAAAACAACATTGTTAATAAATAAATGAAGAGGTGAAATGATACATTATTAAAATACACAATGGTTCAAATTTTATACTCGTTGGAAGACTATATAAACCAGAAGATATGGTCAAAGGAAGATGTCTCTGTGGTCTACATATGAAGATCAAAATCATGTGCAGAGTCTAAGGAGGAAAGACGAAGATAATTATGAAGTGAGGGTGGAAGGGAGGAGAAATGAAGGATTAATATCCTTTGATGATTAAAGTGTAAAAAGATGGAGTTGGTGCCCAAAAACCAAGGAGTTAGTGCTTCCTAGGGTTGGAGTCCTAAAACGAAGGATTTGGTGCTTCTTAGGGTTGGATCCCTAAAGCAAGGGAGTTGGTGCTTCCTAGGGCTTGTGCCCTAAAAAATGGGAATGTTGTCTCCTAGAGTTGGTGCTCTAAATCATTCATTATATAAAACTTGTAATTTGTAATTTAAGATTATATTTATTGATGTTATTTACTGAAGTTTCTTGCTGATCAATAAAGTTAATAAATAATTATTTAAAGATTGTGTAAATTTATTAATATTGATTCACCCCCCCCTTCTTAGTATTAAACCATATTCCAACAATTCGTATTAGAGTGGGTGCCTTCAACACAATCTAATAATTGGAAGGCAGATTGTGCATAATCCTATGGATCAAGAAGAAGGAATGTCTTCCACCAAAGCACCTTTGTTCAAAGGGAATGATTATGCACTTTGGAGTGTGAGGATGAAGGCTATATAATGTACCTGGGTTGTGATATCTAGAAATTTGTAGAATATGGGTACACTACACCTGCTACTACTCCTACAGACACAACTGGAAAGAATCTTTGTAATGACATTGTAACAGAAACCAACACCATCCTAGGAGGATTAGCTAATCCTATATTTTTAAAAGTAATGCATTGTAAGTATGCAAAAGAAATCCAGGAAAAACTGAAGGTCATATATGAAGGAGATAGAAAATTCAAAAAGGCCAAACTACAAACCTACAAAACACAATTTGAAAACCTAAAAATGAAAGAAGAAGAGAGCATAGTAGAATATCTTCAGAGAGTAGATACTCAATTAGAGCATTAGAACAAGAACTCAAAGATCAACCCATTTTCCAAAATATCTTGAGATCATTACCCATGAGATATGATGCCAATATTTATACTCTTGAAGACAAACCAGACCTTGATAATCTCACATTAGGTGAACTACAATGGATCCTCCCAACGTATGAGATGAGAACAAGGAAAGAAAGAATAGCAAAAGGAGAAAGGAACTTCAAAACATCTAAAGCAAAGACGAAATGGGAGCAGGTGTCTAATGAATATCAGTCAGAAATATCTGATGAAGAAATAACTAACTTCATGAATAAACTCAAAAAACGAACTGATATATACAAGGGAAACTTTCCTCTGATATGCTTTAGATGTGGAAATATAGGACATTTTTATTCCAAATGTCCCTATCCAAAATAAGAAGAAAGTGATAATGAAAGAAATTTCAAAGAACAAAAGAAGATCCAAACCAAAGAAAAAAGGAAGGTATACAAAAATAAGACCTTTTACACTAAAGAGAACAACAACTCATCTGAAGAAAGTGAAGAAGAAGAGGAATCCAAGTACCTATTTATGGGTATAGAAACCAAAAATAATCACACTAAAATTAACTTTGAGATTGAAGAGTAAAATCTGAGGTTGAAGGAGAAGTAGATCTTGAAGAAGAGATGATTAGTTCCCTGGATGAACTCAGAAAGTATAAAAGGAAGAATAAATCATTAAGAGAACAATTGTCAGAATATGAAGAAGCACAAAAGTCAAGAGAAAGAGAAGTTTCAAAGACCATCAAAGAAACATGGCAAGTCATCAATGATTTAAAGACTCAACTCCAGGAAGCCAAAATAATTGAAGAAGTCATTTTGAAACAACTCAATGATAGGGAACAAGACTATGAAAAGATAGAGGCTGAAATTATCCTACTAAAAAGAGAAATTGAAAAAGAAAAGAAGCAATCCAGATTTGAAAATAGTTCAAAAATCTCGAATGATATTCTTAACAACCAAATATCACCAAATGATAAAACAAGAATGTGATATGCTCAACATTCAACCTCTACGACACATAAAATAGATAAAAAGTCAATCAACTATGCATATGCTCTTATAAATTCCTCAAAAATAGAAGATAACAAGATGGAGATGACACCATTAAAGACTGTTTTAAAGTATAAATCAGCACCTCGTCCAAAAGGAGAAGGAAATACAGTGATCAGAAGGAGCCCCCCTAATAGATATCAATATGTCTTTCTTGGATATTTCTATTCATGCAACACCTTTGGACACGAATCAATACATTGTAAAGACTATAGAAAATACAAACCAAACAACGTCTAAAGATATAAGAACAAGCAGAATGATGTAAGTAAAATAAATTATAATTCATCTCTCCTTTACAAGAGTACAATGTTGAATGTCACAAGTGCAACAAATATGGCCATAAAGCTAGTGAATGCAGATTAAAAATGAAATCCTTGAAAATAAGCAACCTTAACAATCAGGATAAGAAGATATGGAAAGAAAAACACATAAAAGAAAAAGTAACAAAATGTAAAGTGGCCCTGTATGCAATGAAAAAAAAGTGCCAATGGTATATTTATAGTGGGTGATCAAAACATATGACAGGAGATAAAGGAAAATTTCCCACTCTAACAAAGAAGGACAAAGGTAAAGTCACTTTTGGAGATAATTTATCTGCCAAAATACTAGAGAAAGGCATAGTTTCTTTGGGAAACAAAAAAAATAAAGCGGAAAATGTGTTGCTAGTAGAAAATTTAAAACCTAATCTACTCAGTGTAAGCCAAACTTTTGATTAAGGAAATATACTCGTTTTTTACTCACACAAATGTGAAATAAGAAAAGAAGGATAAAGAAAAATAGTTTCTATTGCACCAAGAACCTCAAGAAATGTGTATATCTTAGATATTAAGGAAGAAGAAGAATGCCATATGAGTCAAGTAGATGAAAGATGGTTATAGCACAGGAGGATGGGGAACTTGAGCTTTGATAACCCGATCAAAGCTAGTAAAAAGGGAGCTATAAAAGACTTTCCAAAAGTCATCAATAATTCAGATCCTATTTGCAAACATTATCAATTAGGGAAGCAGATAAGAGTCATATTTAAGACAAAAGAGAATTTTACATCAAAACCCTTGGAAATTGTTCACACTGACCTCTGTGGGCCCTTTAAGAATAAAATAATACAAGGGGAACACTACTTCATCTTGATTATTTATGAGTACACGAGGATGACTTGGGTATATTTTCTCAAAGAAAAATCCGAGGCATTTTAAAAGTTCAAAGTATTCAAGACTTATGTAGAGAATGAAACAGAACTCAAAAACAAATGTTTAAGATCATATAATGGAGGTTAATTTACCTATAAATAATTCAATAAGTTTTTTGAATATCATGGAATCAAGAAACAATTCTCAGCTCCAAGAACTCCTCAACAAAATAGAGTTGTGGAGAGGACAAAAAAAATGTTCAAGAGGCTGCAAGAACCATGTTGAATAAAGCTAAGCTTCTAGACAAATTTTGGAGAGATGAAATATATACAACAATCCATATAAGTAACCGAGCACAACTTAGAGCTAACCATGAGAAAACACCTTATAAATTGTGGTTTGGAATACCAACATCTATGAAACATTTCATAGTTTTTCGAAGTAAGTGTTACATCAAGAGGGATGAACATAATCTAGGGAAATTTGACTCTAGATCAGATGAAGGTATATTTTTGGGATATTCACCTAACAAAAAGGCCTACAAGTGCTATAATACAAGATTGTACAAAATAGTGGAAAGTGAAAATGTGAAAATAGATGATTAAAATTGAGAAAACTAAAATCTGAAGATGAAACAAAAATTGATGAATGGAGAAGAACCGGTGATGATGAAGAAGATGGTGAATCAAAAAATGAATAAGATATTGAATAACTACAAGATAATGAACCACAAACCGATGATGAGAAGGATGAAGAAGAAACACCCTTGCCAAAAGCACCATAAAAAAGTGTTCAAAAGAATCACCCTCAAAATCAAATTATAGGGGATAAAGAAGCAGGATTAGAAACAAGAAGGCAACTTAGGTTTGATTATGAATAGGCAATGCTTTCAGTAATAAAACCCAAAAATTTTGCAGAATCTAGCAAGAGTGAAGATTGGATAAAAGAAATGAACGAGGAACTTGATCAAATTGAGAAAAATCATACATGGGAACTTGTCCCTAGACGAAAATACAAGAATGTGGTAGGAACCAAGTGGATATTAAAAACAAAATCAATGAAAATTGACAGATCATAAAGAACAAAGCAATATTAGTATGGAAAGGATATGCCCAAGTGGAAGGTATTGACTTTGAAGAGACCTTTTTCCTTAGTACTAATACTAGAGGCCATCAAAATGTTCTTGGCATTTGCATGCTTCAAAAACTTCAAAATTTATCAATTGGATGTCAAGTCAACATTCCTGAAGGGAAGATTTGAAGAAGAAACATATTTTGAGAAACCAGGAGGATTCATATCAAGATAAAATTAGGACTATGTGTGTGTTGACAACCAACAATTCTATCAAATTTTATCATAATAAAAGTCACCACCAAGGGAGAAAATTTTTCTATAGCTACCTCCTCCTCATATTTACAAATGTTTCTGTCCTTTGGTTTTGAGGAGATTCTTTGGCCTAGTTGATTATAAGAGTATTTCATTTAAATTTATTGTTTGTTTGTTTAATTTCATGACTACAAGCATGAAATTAAAAAAAAAGTTTGGCTTGGGTAATCATTTTATAGTTTGTGGTTTCTTTGTTTATTTTGCAAATGAGATTACACCTAAAGGGCATCTACTGTTTTTTAAAATATTTAAGTTTGTAAGCCTATTTATTGATCCATTACCACTATACTTGATTGATTCACTATGGGAAATATGACTTGGTCATATCTATGGTTCATTATATGATTTTCATATTTGATATGCCTAATTGCGCATAACCTTGGATTAAATTTTGAAATTTTCTTCTTTCTCTTACCAGTCATATCGCAATCCTATCACCCTAGTACAAGACTGATGTACTCACAGTTCCACATCATCCTTTTTTCCTACATAATTAAGACTCTCATTCATTATTTGAATGGGTAAGTGATAATGTTTTAGGTTTAATGTTCATTGCACAGAGTGGTTTACAAGCCTGCACATCCTATGGTTCTTTTTCACTCAAATCTCAAATTACCAAGCATGATAGCCTCCCAAGTCCATAGGTATCGAGCCTCTTCTGATTTTACAAACCTCTTACTATTGTTTGTGTATTGGAAAACGGAACCTCCCTCTCATTTCCTTTACTGTGTCTATTTGATAGCACCCATGGCTCCCATGGTTAGAATTGAATCTAATGTCTCACAAGCCCTCCTCACCCATGACGATGCCATAAGAGACTTACAGGCACATGGCTGGGACATTTTCATCCGAAATTTTGAGGGTTTATAACCTAGCAGTTGCACATGCATTCTCTCAATCGTTTGATGGCTCTATAGTAAGAATTGGGGATCTACAACTTGAAGTAACCGATGATTCCATAGCACGAGCTACAATATTATCACAAGAGGGAGAAAGATGGTTAAAAAATGCCAAGCTAGAAGGCGTTCCTTGGATTCTGCTCATGGTCTCTAAGAAATCAAAATGCTGCCCTGAAGGTACATTGATTACTCTCATAAAACCTCGATGGCATGACCTGCTTCTAATTCTTAAACAGTTCATAACTTGTGAGGGGATATATTGTTGATTAAGGTTGGTTGTCATTGATGTGAACCCTTGAAGAAAGCCCTGTAGCACAAAGGTTTGGGTAATGGACCCAAGATTGTTTGATGTAAATATGACTCATTATTGTTTTTTCATGGTTGATAAGAAGTAAATATGGATGAAATCCAAAGTGGTCCCCTTATGGTGAATCCATCATGGGAAGATGCTTTGCAGAGTAAGAGAATCAATGCTTAATTGTGGGTAAAAACCCCTCACGGGAAGACGCTTTGGGTAAAAACGTCATAACTTCTTCATAACAGATAAAAATTCAGTGAAACCAAATGTGTTGGTTAGGGTATAGTCTGTAGTATGATGTGTAATAGTTTCCAATCAATTCAACAAACATTTTTTGTGGGGAACACTCTATAAGGTCGCTCTCTAGAATAAGCCAGAATTCAACACGATATGCCATTTTTGCTATAACTCCTTTTCTGAGAGGTTCCAAGTAGTGACACCTGGAGGAATTGCATAAAACAAAATGAAGAACATTGTGTATTAGTTTCAAATATTTATACATTACAAGTTCAAATTTTTTATTACTTCAAGTTANATGAGGTATTTTGGATGAGGTACATGTTGAGTACATGGTTGAGACAAGTAGTTGATGAGTTGGCACATACATGAGGTGTATAGTTGATGATGTTGGTACATATTGATGAGTCATAGTGTATGAGTAGTTGAAACATGATTAGTACAGGTTGGTGCATGGTTAATGCACTTGTTTATGGTACAAGTTGATTACAGGTTGAGGTACAAGTTGACGCATGGTTGATGAATGGTTCAGGTCTATTGGTACAGGTTTACAGCGATATATCTCATAGTGATAGTGTGACAGTGGTTCCATAATTCTACTTCTACATTAGGGTGGTAGGACGGGGCAAGGACAAGTGGTTGTAGCCACCTTCCGGTTGTAGCCGGAGAGTATAGGGGGTTGTAGCCTCCTTGTGGTTGTAGCTAGAGAATTGGGGAGTTGGATCTTCCCTCAGGTTGTAGCTTGAGAAACTAAGGGGTTGGATCCTCCTAGTTGCAGCTGGAAAACAAAGGAATTTGGTGCTTCCAATGAATGTAATTCTTCAATACATATAATAAAAAACATTCAGTGGTTTTCTCCTGATTTAGGTTTCGATGTAAAACACTGGTGTACTGTGTATGTGTATGATTGTTTATTTCTTATTGCTCATTTTTGGATAATAATTCTACATTGATATAACATTTGAAGAAAAATGATTATAATTACACTATTACAGATTCACCCCCCCTCTCAGTAATCCAACAATTGGTATCAAAGTAGGTTCCTTCAGAAATCAGTTAAATCATTGAAACATAGATCATTGAGAGTACCAACTCGTATAAAAATGGAATACCACAGTTTGATGGACATACGTATGCTTTTTGGAGCATAATGATGAAGACATATATACAGGCACAGAGATTTCAAGTTTGGAAATCAATTGTAGATGGATACACAACACCAACAGTTCCACCAACAAATGACAAAGTAGTGAAAATCAGTCAGTGAGAATAATTCCAAAGACAAAAATGCACTTTTGAATGGTCTCACTGATACGGTATTCACCAAAGTTTCACATTGTAAATCTGCTAAAAAGATTTGGGACAAGCTTCAAAATATTTATGAAGGAGATTCAAAAGTCAAAGCAACAAAACTTCAAACCTATAGAGATCGGTTCAAACAACTAAAAATGAAGGAAGATGAAGATATCACAACCTACTTCTTACGAGTCGATGAAACAATGAATGCAATCATAGAATTGGGAGAAGAAATCGAAGAATCTGTAATTGTTCAAAATGTACTAATATCTCTTCCTATGATATTCAACCCTAAGATATCAACACTAGAAGAAAGATCAGATCTAAACTCAATAATCATGGACGAACTGCATGGAATCTTCACAACATATGATATGAGAACTGAACATAAAAATCCATATGTAAAAGAAGCAACCTTCAAAGCATCCAAAAGATCAAAGAAAAAGAAAAAGAAACAAGAAGAATATAGTAGTAGTAGCTACGTCTTGGAAGATGATGAAGAAGTGGCCAACTTCATCAAAAGTCTAAACAAGGGAACCAACAATAGGTATAGAAGTAAGCTTCCTTTAATTTGTTTTAATTGTGATGGTATTGGTCATTTTGCTAACAAATGTCCTCATAAGAAAAATATAAATGATGAAGGTTACTCAAAAGGAAGACAAACATACAAAGGTAAAATAACTACAAAGAAAGTTTTCAAGAAAATATTTTGCACCAAAGAAGACATCTCATCATCAAATGAAGATGAAGTCAGTGACAGTGAAACAGGGAGAGTTCTATTCATGGTAGTAGAAGACTCTGATAAATAAGACTCTGAAGAAGAATATGAAGAACCATATGAAGAATAAATTGAAGAGGTAGAAGTTGACTTCTGAGAAGAATTAATGAGTGTGATGGAAGTTATCAGAAGAGAAAAGAATAAAAACAAGAAACTACAAGCATAACTAGATAATAAAAAATACACTCAAGAACTAGAACAAATGATCACAAAATTGAAGGTTCAAATAGAAGAAGATAAAAGAATTGAAGAAGCACTCAAAGAACAACTAGAAGGAAAGGACAGGATCATTGGAAACTTGGAAGCAGAGATTGTCACACTAAGAAAGGATATTCAAAAGAAAAATATGCAGAATAACTCAAAAGTTCTGGATGACATTTGTTAGGACCTCACAATGCACCTTTTTGCCCATACTTTTTGCCATTATTATACCCTTCATCACTTGTATTTAGACTCATAATATCACTTCATATGATCATTCCAAGGTATACAACGTCCTTTCTCATTACTATATGCTTAATCTGTTTTGCATAATATTTTTACATTACTTTTGTACTTAACCATCAATTAGACTGCAGACTAGCATTCAAAGCCTGTTGCTGAAACACAGCCCAGAACGAAGATGCTGAAACACGGAGCCGTTACATAGTCTGAAGTCCCTGCTGCTGAAACACAGTCCAGGACGCAGATGCTGAAACACGGAGCTGTTACACAGACCGAAGCCCTATGGCTGAAACACAATCTGAGGTTGCTGAAACACAGTCTGAGGCCCCTGGTGCTGCAACACAAGAACTGTCATACAGCCTGGAGTCGCAGAGGCCGAGACACAGAGCTGCTACAAAGACTAGAGCTGCAGATGCTGAAACACAGAGGAGACCGCCAGAACCAACGATGTTGAAACACGAACCGTTACAGTTAGCGGTCAAGGCCGACACAGTCAAGAGCGCAACTCACGTGGCTGAAACAACCCGTGTATTGCGATGCTGAAACAACATCAGCAACAATGAGATGGAACCGTTACATCAGCCGTAACAACAATACCTCGTTCAGCTCTTGTATTAGCATTCGGTTGCGTGAGAATAGGACATCCTATGCTGATTTAGAAAGAAGATCTGATTAAATTATACATTGTAATTTTTAGACATTGCATCGAGGAGGTTCCCTCTTTAAAAGAGAAGGGAATTCTTCATTCGGGCATCCAAGTTTTGAT
>JASDQU010207555.1:29934-40336 GCA_032191745.1 Picea mariana
ACAGGATTTTTGCGTGTATTCACTGGTGATGTTTTTCTCTCTAAGTTAAATGTTATTCTCGCTTTGTTGTCACACTGTTTTCTAAATCTTATCTTTGGAAGTAATGAATGTTGCAGGATTTATCTCGTATACCCTGTTTCTGACTTAAAATATTTTAGTGTTTTATCTTCTCATTTTATAATAAAGAAATTCTTAACTGCTTCTTTGTTGTAATTGTCTTTCTCATCTTTCCTGCTATTCCTAATTTATGCTACTAAAGAATCCAATGATTATATTATCTCGCCCTGTGAAAGGTTCCTTTGTTTTTCTGGTTCAGATTTCATCTTTACGACACGGACCCCATAGCCCAATGGATGCATAAACTGTCTCAACCAACTCGACAAACACTACGACAACAAAACCGTCTTATTTATTTATCTAGCCTAATATTTAAAAATTTGAAGCATATATAAAACATATAGAAATATCCCTCTCTGAAGTTGGAAGGGCTAGATCCCAACTTCAAAAGTGGTTGGATAAAGTTACCTCTCATAGATTTCTTCTTCCGAACAACCTCTAGGAAATTTACAGAGCGCTAATAGTACCTTTCAGATAGAAAAAAATCCATTTGATTGCTTTCCATAGGCTTCTTTGGGATATTGCATAAATGTGAAATCACACTAACATCAAAGGAAATTTTAGGTCAATTATGAGTAATATAAATGAGATTGTTGACCAGTTCTCGATAGAGTGTAGCATAAACTTTGGGATTTAGACAAGTTTTTCTTATCTTGAATCCATATTGAAAAGGAGTAGCAAAGGGATTACAATATGCCATTTTAAAACATGTCAAAATATCAATTCCATGTTTATATTGAGAAATGAAAACACCATCAAACAATGGTAATACTTGAAGACATAAAAAATAATGTAGAATACCAAGATCTGTCATGTCAAAGGATTCAACAATTTGTTTCTTCAATATAAGAATGAGATCAATGGTATTGCTAGTTATGACAAGGTCATCAACATATATAGCAATAATCAAAGTGTTTCCATGAATATAGAGTACATATAAACTTTGATCATATTCACGACGTTTGAAACCAAGTCAAAGAAAGAATATGTCAATCTTAGCATACCAAGCTCTGGGAGCTTGATTCAAACCATAAAGAGACTTCTGAAGTCAACAAACCAGGTTAGAATCTATCACAAAACCATGAGTTTGTTCCATGAAATTTTCTTCAGAAATGTCACCCTAAAGAAAAACAGTCTTCACATCCATCTTGTAATACCCCTAGGCCGAAACCCAATTGTAAATGTACATATATGTTGGTGAGCTAGGATATTTTGGTCCAGAGTGATTTTTATATATGTTTTGAGGATAGAGGGCTTGTGTGGTTATCAGGATGGAGATCCCAGATGCTAATATATTAGTGAGACTATCATTGTAATATATAATCACACTTAGACTATTAACAAAAATACATCATTGTTGTAGAAAAACCAGACAAAAAGAGTATGGGGGACTAGAACTCCATGATAGAGGGAAAGGGGGATAATCCAAGGGAATATTTTAATAATATTTCCTAAAGTCTAATTAATTGGATCTATATTTATCCTAATTTCCTAAATTTGAGGAACGTATCACCAAGTGAGGGACCATGTAGTTCCCATCATGACAAGTGTCAAGATGAGAACATGTAAATATATTTTGGGAATTTAATGTGTTTTCCCATCATTCTAATAATTCTCTCATCATTCAATCATTATTTCCATCATTCACTCATGCCATCAATCATTCGTACCTTTGGTGGAGTGGACGTTGAAGCTGGTTACCCTTTAAATCCTTGGTGGTTGGGGTTGAATAGGTAGATTGTCAGGTTTGTGGAGGCATTTCTCTCGGTTATAGAATTGTTGGGATAGTTTCCCTGTGTGATAGGATAGTGGGTGTTCAAATCTTTAGAAACCTTGTGTTCCAGGTGCCATAGATCTCTTAGACTTCTCGACTAGCCTGTTGTTGAAGCTCTATAAGGGAAGTGGGACAACCGAAGGACTATTGAGAAGAGAAGGGGTACACTTCTTGGGTGTGGGAGAGGTTTGGGGAATGAGAGGTTGTGAGCTGGGAACTGCTACTGGTGTTGAATTTTGGACATAGTGTTATGTTGTCATTGATTTCAAAAAGGGTTAATATGGATTTATCATCTAGACAAGTATCCAACTATACCAATTGTAGGAATTTATAGTAAAGAATGAAGAACAATGTTGATCGTTGGATCAAAATAAGAGAACGATTGAACGATAAAGAATGAAGAAAAATGTTGATCGCTGGATCAAAATAAGAGCACATTCGGACAATAAAGAATGAAGAAACTATGTTGATCGTTGGATCAAAATTAAATCATGATCAGATGACTCGAATCTCTTTCCACGAGTCCGTTGAGCAACCAAAAAATGGCTAAGTATCATATTCTATCGATATCACTTAAACATTTCTAAGTATGGTTCATTATGGAGGTAAAGAAAGTTGGGCGTGCATTTTGATGACATCTGAGAAGAGATAGGAGTCTGCGAGTTTGAGATTTTGTGAAACTGAGAAAAATAACTTAAAACGTTTGCTAAGTATAGGTTCATCTTGGAGGCTGTGGAAATTGGGAATACATTTTGATGACACCCGAGAAGACATGTGAGTCTGCAAGTCCAAGAGTCTGCAAACTCGTCACATAAAATAATTCTAAGTAAAATTCCATATTTAAAATGAATGAGAACCGTCCACTCAATGATTGATTATGTCTAAACCGTCGATTTGTCTAAAAGTTCCTAGATAAACTAGGCCCATCCACTCAACACTTGATTATATCCAAACTACTGATCTAATTAAATTCCAATATAAGCAATGAAAAGGAAGACATGTGAGTCTGTGAGTCCTCCACGTAAGACAATTATAAGTAAAAAGTCTAGTTTTGAAATGAAGGAGGACCATCCACTCAACAATTGATTAAATTGAAACCTTGGATATATCTAAAGCACCTAGGAAAGCCATGATCGTCCACTCAACACCTAATTAAAAGCCAACCGTTGGATCAAGGTGAAATAAAGATCATGGGAGGTTCAGATCTAACCATTCATTAGGACGATAAATCTACAGTCGAGATTTAGCGCACATCACCGAAAGGAGAAGAGGTTAATGAGAAGGTTGAAATCTACGTATGTGGTTTGTAAATTAGCATGATAGACACATGATAACATCCCGTGAACTCAAATACCCCGATAACGGGTTTCTAAAGCCACTCTGATCACTCACACCGCTAAAAGGGACACCACAAGTGGTAAGTAGTAATCCCATAAATATTACTAAAGACACTGGTCACAAACGTCGGTCCTATGGAGTGAATAAATTAGTGTCAGGGATACAAATGTGTTAATCTGATAACCATTGAAAGGAAAATACTCAAAAAAAAGTGTCCAGATTACCAGTGCGAATCAAGAATATGATTCTTAACTTAAAAATATATTGAAAAGAAAAATAATAAATAATAAGGAAGAAAGTTGATATTAAAACAACATTGTTAATAAATAAATGAAGAGGTGAAATGATACATTATTAAAATACACAATGGTTCAAATTTTATACTCGTTGGAAGACTATATAAACCAGAAAATATGGTGGAAGGAAGATGTCTTTGTGGTCTACATATGAAGATCAAAATCATGTGCAGAGTCTAAGGAGGAAAGACGAAGATACTTATGAAGTGAGGGTGGAAGGGAGGAGAAATGAAGGATTAATATCCTTTGATGAATAAAGTGTAAAAACATGGAGTTGGTGCCCAAAAACCAAGGAGTTAGTGCTTCCTAGGGTTGGAGCCCTAAAATGAAGAAGTTGGTGCTTCTTAGGGTTGGATCCCTAAAGCAAGGGAGTTGGTGCTTTCTAGGGTTTGTGCTCTAAAAAATGGGAATGTTGTCTCCTAGAGTTGGTGCTCTAAATCATTCATTATATAAAACTTGTAATTTGTAATTTAAGATTATATCTATTGATGTTATTTACTGAAGTTTCTTGCTGATCAATAAAGTGAATAAATAATTATTTAAAGATTGTGTAAATTTATTAATATTGATTCACCCCCCCCTTCTTAGTATTAAACCATATTCCAACAATTGGTATTAGAGTGGGTGCCTTCAGCACAATCTAATAATTGGAAGGAAGATTGTGCATAATCCTATGGATCAAGAAGAAGGAATGTCTTCCACCAAAGCACCTTTGTTCAAAGGGAATTATTATGCACTTTGGAGTGTGAGGATGAAGGCTATATAATGTACCTGGGTTGTGATATCTAGAAATTTGTAGAATATGGGTACACTGCACCTGCTACTACTCCCACAGACACAACTGGAAAGAATCTTTGTAATGACATTGTAACAGAAACCAACACCATCCTAGGAGGATTAGCTAATCCTATATTTTTAAAAGTAATGCATTGTAAGTAAGCAAAAGAAATCCGGGACAAACTGAAGGTCATATATGAAGGAGATAGAAAATTCAAAAAGGCCAAACTACAAACCTATAAAACACAATTTGAAAACCTAAAAATGAAAGAAGAAGAGAGCATAGTAGAATATCTTCAGAGAGTAGATACTCAATTAGAGCATTAGGACAAGAAATCAAAGATCAACCCATTTTCCAAAATATCTTGAGATCATTACCCATGAGATATGATGCCAATATTTATACTCTTGAAGACAAACCAGACCTTGATAATCTCACATTGGGTGAACTACAATGGATCCTCCCAACGTATGAGATGAGAACAGGGAAAGAAAGACTAGCAAAAGGAGAAACGACCTTCAAAGCATCTAAAGAAAAGACGAAATGGGAGCATGTGTCTAATGAATATCAGTTAGAAATATCTGATGAAGAAATAACTAACTTCATGAAGAAACTCAAAAAAGGAACTGATATATACAAGGGAAACGTTCCTATGATATGCTTTAGATGTGGAAATATTGGACATTTTTATTCCAAATGTCCCTATCCAAAATAAGAAGAAAGTGATAATGAAAGAAATTTCAAAGAACAAAAGAAGAGCCAAACCAAAGAAAAAAGGAAGGTATACAAGAATAAGACCTTTTACACTAAAGAGAACAACAACTCATCTGAAGAAAGTGAAGAAGAAGAGGAATCCAAGTACCTATTTATGGGTATAGAAACCAAAAATAATCACACTAAAATTAACTTTGAGATTGAAGAGTAAAAAATTGAGGTTGAAGGAGAAGTAGATCTTGAAGAAGAGATGATTAGTTCCCTAGATGAACTCATAAAGTATAAAAGGAAGAATAAATCATTAAGAGAACAATTGTCAGAATATGAAGAAGAACAAAAGTCAAGAGAAAGAGAAATTTCAAAGACCATCAAAGAAACATGGCAAGTCATCAATGATTTAAAGACTCAACTCCAGGAAGCCAAAAGAATTGAAGAAGTCATTTTGAAACAACTCAATGATAGGGAACAAGACTATGAAAAGCTAGAGGCTGAAATTGTCCTACTAAAAAGAGAAATTGAAAAAGAAAAGAAGCAATCAAGATTTGAAAATAGTTCAAAAATCTTGAATGATATTCTTAACAACCAAATATCACCAAATGATAAAACAAGAATGTGATATGCTCAACATTCAACCTCTACTACACATAAAATAGATAAAAAGTCAATCAACTATGCATATGCTCTTAGAAATTCCTCAAAAATAGAAGATAACAAGATGGAGATGACACCATTAAAGACTGTTTTTAAGTATAAATCAACACCTCCTCCAAAAGGAGAAGGAAATACTGTGATTAGAAGGAGCCCCCCTAATATATATCAATATATATTTCTTGGATATTTCTATTCATGCAACACCTTTGGACACGAATCAGTACACTGTAAAGACTATAGAAAATACAAACCAAACAACGTCTAAAGATATAAGAACAAGCAGAATGATGTAAATAAAATAAATTATAATTCATCTCTCCTTTACAAGAGTACAATGTTGAATGTCACAAGTGCAACAAATATGTCCATAAAGCTAGTGAATGTAGATTACAAATGAAATCCTTGAAAATAAGCAACCTTAACAATCAGGATAAGAAGATATGGAAAGAAAAACACATAAAAGAAAAAGTAACAAAATGTAAAGTGGCCCTGTATGCAATGAAAAAAAAGTGCCAATGGTATATTTATAGTGGGTGATCAAAACATATGACAAGAGATAAAGGAAAATTTCCCACTCTAACAAAGAAGGACAAAGGTAAAGTCACTTTTGGAGATAATTTATCTGCCAAAATACTAGAGAAAGGCATAGTTTCTTTGGGAAACAAGAAAAATAAAGCGGAAAATGTGTTGCTAGTAGAAAATTTAAAACCTAATATACTCAGTGTAAGCCAAACTTGTGATTAAGGAAATATACTCGTTTTTTACTCACAAAAATGTGAAATAAGAAAAGAAGGATCAAGAAAAATAGTTTCTGTTGCACCAAGAACCTCAAGAAATATGTATATCTTAGATATTAAGGAAGAAGAAGAATGCCATAATAGTCAAGTAGATGAAAGATGGTTATAGCACAGGAGGATGGGGAACTTGAGCTTTGATAACCCGATCAAAGCTAGTAAAAAGGGAGCTATAAAAGACTTTCCAAAAGTTATCAAGAATTCATATTCTATTTGCAAACATTATCAATTAGGGAAGCAGATAAGAGTCATATTTAAGACAAAAGATAATTTTACATCAAAACCCTTGGAAATTGTTCACACTGACCTCTGTGGGCCCTTTAGGACTAAAATAATACAAGGGGAACACTACTTCATCTTGATTATTTATGAGTACACGAGGATGACTTGGGTATATTTTCTCAAAGAAAAATCTGAGGCATTTTAAAAGTTCAAAGTATTCAAGACTTATGTAGAGAATGAAACGGAACTCAAAATCAAATGTTTAAGATCATATAATGGAGGGTAATTTACTTATAAATAATTCAATAAGTTTTTTGAATATCATGGAATCAAGAGACAATTCTCAGCTCCAAGAACTCCTCAACAAAATAGAGTTGTGGAGAGGACAAAAAAAAATGTTCAAGAGGCTACAAGAACTATGTTGAATAAAGCTAAGCTTCCAGAAAATTTTTGGAGAGATGCAATATATACAACAATCCACATAAGTAACCAAGCACAACTTAGAGCTAACCATGAGAAAACACCTTATAAATTGTGGTTTGGAATACCAACATCTATGAAACATTTCATAGTTTTTCGAAGTAAGTGTTACATCAAGAGGGATGAACATAATCTAGGGAAATTTGACTCTAGGTTAGATGAAGGTATATTTTTGGGATATTCACCTAACAAAAAGGCCTACAAGTGCTATAATATAAGATTGTACAAAATAGTGGAAAGTGAAAATGTGAAAATAGATGATTAAAATTGAGAAAACTAAAATCTGAAGATGAAACAAAAATTGATGAATGGAGAAGAACCAGTGATGATGAAGAAGATGGTGAATCAAAAAATGAATAATATATTGAATAAATACAAGAGAATGAACCACAAACAGATGATGAGAAGGATGAAGAAGAAACACCCTTGCCAAAAGCACCATAAAAAAGTGTTCAAAAGAATCACCCTCAAAATCAAATTATAGGGGATAAAGAAGCAGGATTAGAAACAAGAAGGAAACTTAGATTTGATTCTGAATAGGCAATGCTTTTAGTAATAAAACCCAAAAATTTTGCAGAATCTAGCAAGAGTGAAGATTGGATAAAAGAAATGAACGAGGAACTTGATCAAATTGAGAAAAATCATACATGGGAACTTGTCCCTAGACGAAAAGACAAGAATGTGGTAGGAACCAAGTGGATATTAAAAAAAAAATCAATGAAAATTGACAGATCATAAATAACAAAGCAATATTAGTATGGAAAGGATATGCCCAAGTGGAAGGTATTGACTTTGAAGAGACCTTTTTCCCTAATACTAAGACTAGAGGCCATCAAAATGTTCTTGGCATTTGCATGCTTCAGAAACTTCAAAATTTATCAATTGGATGTCAAGTCAACATTCCTGAAGGGAAGATTTGAAGAAGAAGCATATTTTGAGAAACCAGGAGGATTCATATCAAGATAAAATTAGGACTATGTGTGTGTTGACAGCCAACAATTCTATCAAATTTTATCATAATAAAAGTCACCACCAAGGGAGAAAATTTTTCTGTAGCTGCCTCCTCCTCATATTTACAAACGTTTCTATCCTTTGGTTTTGAGGAGATTCTTTGGCCTAGCTGATTATAAGAGTATTTCGTTTAAATTTATTGTTTGTTTGTTTAATTTCATGACTACAAGCATGAAATTTAAAAAAAAGTTTGGCTTGGGTAATCATTTTAAAGTTTGTGGTTTCTTTGTTTGTTTTGCAAATGAGATTACACCTAAAGGGCATCTATTGTTTTTTAAAATATTTAAGTTTGTAAGCAGGGGTGATTTTAAGGATGGAAATTTATTTTGAAATGTAGAAACCTTGGAGAATCTTACTAATCCCACATATGCCAACTATAAATCTTTGGTGATATTTTTTTAAAAATATTCAAATTTCTAAGGATTTAATATAGTTTTTATAAATTTTTGGCGATTTTTAAAGTAAAATAATTTTATCCTATAGAATTTGGGCGAATCATTTTTAAAATAGCGAATCTCGTTTTTGGAAAAACCATGGAAAATTAGCCCATGAGCGAAATTTAGCCCCTAAAATCATCCATGTTTGTAAGCCTATTTATTGATCCATTACCACTATACTTGATTAATTCACTATGGGAAATATGACTTGGTCATATCTATGGTTCATTATATGATTTTGATATTTGATATGCCTAATTGCGCATAACCTTGGATTAAATTTTGAAATTTGCTTCTTGCTCTTACCAGTCATATCACAATCCTATCACCCTGGTACAAGACTGACGTACTCACAGTTCCACATCATCCTTTTGTCCTACATAATTAAGACTCTCATTCATTATTTGAATGGGTCAGTGATAATGTTTTAGGTTTAATGTTCATTGCGCAGAGTGGTTTACAAGCCTGCACATCCTATGGTTCTTTTTCACTCAAATCTCAAATTACCAAGCATGATAGCCTCCCAAGTCCATAGGTATCGAGCCTCTTTTGATTTTAAAAACCTTTTACTATTGTTTGTGTATTGGAAAATGAAACCTCCCTCTCATTTCCTTTACTATGTCTGTTTGATAGCACCCATGGCTCCCATGGTTAGAATTGAATCTAATGTCTCACAAGCCCTCCTCACCCATGACGATGCCATAAGAGACTTACAGGCACATGGCTGGGACATTTTCATCCGAAAGTTTGAGGGTTATAACCTAGCAGTTGCACATGCATTCTCTCAATCATTTGATGGCTCTAGAGTAAGAATTGGGGATCTACAACTCGAAGTAACCGATGATTCCATAGCACGAGCTACAATATTGTCACAGGAGGGAGAAAGATGGTTAAAAAATGCCAAGCTAGAAGGCATTCCTTGGATTCTGCTCATGGTCTCTAAGAAATCAAAATGCTTCCCTAAAGGTACATTTATTACTCTCATAAAACCTCGATGGCATGACCTGCTTCTAATTCTTAAACAGTTCATAACTTGTGAGGGGATATATTGTTGATTAAGGTTGGTTGTCATTTATGTGAACCCTTGAAGAAAGCCCTGTAGCACAAAGGTTTGGGTAATGGACCCAAGATTGTTTGATGTAAATATGACTCATTATTGTTTTGTCATGGTTGATAAGAAGTAAATATGGATGAACTCCAAAGTGGTCCCCTTATGGTGAAATCCCTCATGGGAAGATGCTTTGCGGAGTAAGAGAACCAATGCTTAATTGTGGGTAAAAACCCCTCACGGGAAGATGCTTTGGGTAAAAACGTCATAAATTCTTCATAACAGATAAAAATTCAGTGACACCAAATGTGTTGGTTAGGGTATAGTCTGTAGTATGTTGTGTAATAGTTTCATATCAATTCGACGAATATTTTGTGCGGGGCACACTCTATAAGGTCGCTCTCTAGAATAAGCCAGAATTCAACACGATATGCCATTTTTGCTATAACTCCTTTTCTGAGAGGTTCCAAGTAGTGACACTTGGAGGAATTGCATAAAACACACTGAAGAACATTGTGTATTAGTTTCAGATCTTTATACATTACAAGTTCAAATTTTTGATTACTTCAAGTTAGGGTTGTTGACTAATCCAAAATTAGGCATGTGAGACTAAAGAAAATTTTTATGAAAATTCTAGTCTCTTGTTGTTAAAGTTAAGGAAGGTTTCTAGGAATGTGATCATATACACCAGGTCTATTATAGAGCTACAAATCAGATTTGGATGATGAAATTGATGAGGGCT
>JASDQU010207555.1:43555-68804 GCA_032191745.1 Picea mariana
GAAGGTATGTCAGACAGTAGGAGGCGGTGGGACTCGGGACCGTTAGATTGATTCCACGTATAGAGAGGGGCCCACCAGAGGAAAGATTCCATTCTGGACCACCCCCCTCAGCTAAAGGTAGATCATTCAGGGGGGTATGAAAAGCACCTTGATCCGTTGATCTGTGCGTTGGCTTTTTGACTGCAGATTTATGCGCGTCCTTTATCACACATTCTAGACCCCCCCCCCCTTCCATTAAAGGCAGAATAGACGGGGGGGGTTCTGAATCCAATATAGATTATAGATCCACGTGCTGAAACTTGGGTCGTCCAGATATGCGTGGGTGTTTATCCATGATTCTGGACCCCCCCCCCTCCATTAAATATAGAACGATCGAGGGGGTCTGGAAAATTCTGACCACCGTAGATCTGGGTGCGATTATCTGAACCATTGATATATGAGCGGAGCATAAGTGAGGGCGCGGAGAATACATGCGCTAGAGAACTTAGGATAAGTGCACTTCACGGGTTTTCCAAGGCTTTTTATGTATACACCACCATGGGGCAAGCCCAACACCATTTTTAAGCATCTGAAACATGGTCCTGGTTTTATTGAAATAAAGCAACTAGCCTATATTCTAACCTAGACTCCTATGACAATTAACCCAGATTAGACTGTTGGGCTAAGAACTTACTCTACCCTAAGGCTATCTGACCAAGATTAGGCAGTCTGGCTAGATTTATTCACTAACCTAACCTAGATACTTTGGCTAAGATTAAATGGTTTATCCAAACTTTATTCACTAATCCTATCAACATCAATTTAAAAAAGAACTTGGCCATGCTTGAAAGGTATGGACCAAGTTACTATTATTGCATGGGGCTTTATTGAAATTCTTTTATGCCCTCTTTTCTTTTTCTTTTCTTTCTTTTCTTTTTCTTTCTTTTTTCTTTTTCTTTTCTTTTTCTTTTCTTTTTCTTTCTTTTCTTTCTTTTCTTTCTTTTTCTTTTGCTTTTTCTTTCTTTTTCAAATTATTTGCAGAATAAAAAATCATTTGTCAACAAAAACACTAGATATAGATAATATTCCAGTCACCAGTTGATCATATAACTTATAGGGTGATAACAGCGGCTCCACCTGGGGATGGTACTTTCCCTGTGAAGTGCCAAGAATCCTGGTTCTTGATTTTCTGAAAATTTCTGCCTAGTCGCCTTCGTTGATTGATTGGTTTTATTCAAAAAATGGTAGAACAGTGGTCAACGGCTTAGGGCCTTCTCTTCGGGCTTCAACCAACTGACTAAAGTTATTCACTCAGAAAATGTAGGTGAAAAATAAATATGGTATGTACAATGGAGAGTGAAACCTCGAGTCTCTACTGAGGTAGTAAATAATGCTTCAGCATTCTGCCATTTACAGGTCCTCCTGGCAGATCTGCCCCATCAGCATTGTTTAGCAAGAAAGTGTTGTTTCCTCTGAATGATTGAATCATGTATGGTCCCTTCCACAGACTGTTGAATTTTCCATGCCTTCCCTTGTCTTCATTTTGGGCATCCCATCTCAGCACCAAATCTCCTAGCTCAAAATCATCTTCCTTGGTTCTTTTGTCAAAAATCTTCTTGATGCTTTCTTGGACTACCTGAGTCTTGTTTAATACTTCTTCCCTAGACTGCTGCAAATGGATCATCTGATTGATCCTTCTTTGTGAATCATTTTGTTCGGCTTGTATGTCTTGAAGCAATTTCATGACAGGGACTCCTAAGGAAGTGGGGAAAATTGCTTCTATGCCATAGACTAGCTGATATGGTGACATACCGATTGACCTTTTGGTGGTCAGTCTGTCAGCCCATAATGTGAACAACAACTTGTTATGCCATGACTTATTATTTTCTTGCAACGTCTTCTTGATGATGTTTACTAGGGTTTTGTTTGAGGATTCCACCAGCCTATTCCCCTTACGTTAGTAAGCTGTGGAATGTCCTAAAGCAATGTGATACTAGTTGCAGAAATCTATGAGTTTCTTCGATCGAAAAGCAGTTGCATTATCAGTTATAATCTTTCTAGGACATCCAAAGTGAGACAAGATATTATTTTCAAGGAATTTAATAATAACAGAATCAGTGGCTTGCCTGCTTGGTACTGCTTCGATCCATTTTGTAAAATAATATGTGGCCGTAAGAATCCACTTGTGCTGGCCCGAAGAAGGGGGATGTATCTCTCCAATGAAGTCCAATCCCCATTGTTGGAAAGGGGCTTCAACGGAGATCAGTTTCAGGGGTAGAGGAAGGAGTTTCCTTTTTCCTTCAAACATCTGACACTGATGACATGAAGTCACTTTATGATGTACATCAACGAATAGGGTGGGCCAATAGAATCCATCTCTGAGGATTTTGTTGGCTGTAACCTTCCAATTTA
Organism: Picea mariana; assembly: GCA_032191745.1. NCBI lineage: Eukaryota > Viridiplantae > Streptophyta > Pinopsida > Pinales > Pinaceae > Picea > Picea mariana. The sequence continues at coordinate 45,947 of JASDQU010207555.1, forward strand.
GATGACCACCACATTCTCCTGCATGAAATTCTTGTAACACTTTGTCAGCTTCATCTTTCAATAAACAATTTAACAAAATACCTCCAGGATCTTTCCAATACAGATTTCCTTATAGAATGCAAAATTTTAATGCTTTCAACTTCAAAAACCTAGATTTAGTCTTAGTCAAACCAGGGGGAGCTTGTAAATTATGCAAAACAAATATTAGGTCTATGTACCATGGAGAGTTGAGAAATACCTCTCTCACGCTTGGATTCGTTGTCTTGCCTTGTTCATCTACTGCAGCTAAGAAATTAATGTCAAGAGCATGGAAATTTGATTCAACCATTAATTTTGCTAGACCTTGACCTTTAATTAGTTTCGTAGGCTTAATCTCTATGTCATATTCTAAAATGACAGCAGTCCATTTTCCTCTTCTTCCATCCGGATTGTCCTAGGTCAAAATGTCTTTTACTACCACATTCAGAACATATGCAATGGTGTGGGAATGGAGAATGTAGACTCTAAAATCTTTTATGGCTTTTACCAAGGAAAAAGCTTGTTTCTCCATTATCTTGTAATTCAAAGCATCATCTCTTAACGCTTTACTGAAGAAGGCTATGGGCTATTCATACCCTTCGTTGTTCTTCTGTAGTAATACCGCTGCAATGGTATGTTCGGAAGTGAAAGAAAAAAGATAGAAATCTTTGGTAAAATCAGGACTGATCAAGACGGGAGCATGTGTGAGTGCTCGTTTGACTTGTTCGAAAGACTGCCTGGACTCGGTGTCCCATTTTATTTTTACATCCTTTTTTAACATATTTGTAATGTTTCTGAGGAGCTCAGCCAGATTGGGTATAAATCTTCGTAGAAAGTTTATTTTTTAGATAAAAGACTGTAATTCTTTGATGTTTCTTGGGTGTTATAATTTTTGTATGGCTTTGATTCTGCTGGGGTCTATTTTGATTCCGTCCTTGGAGATTATGTTCCCTAGCATTTTGCCTTCCTCTAGTCCGAAAAGGATTTTCTTAGGATTTAAAGAAATCCCAAATTTCCTGCATTTCTCAAAGACTCATCTGAGATGTCTCAGGTGCTCGTCATCAGATTGGGAAAACATAGTTACACCGTCCAGATAGATGACGATAAATTTACCTAACTCTTCCACAAAGGCGATGTCCATCACTCTCTGGAAAGTAGCTCCAACATTCATCAAACCAAAAGGCATTTTCACATACATGAAATTTCCCCATGGTGTAGTGAAAGTGGTTTTGTCTTGGTCATCTGGGTGAACGAGGACCTGATTATAACCCGAGAACCCATCCAACAAAGAGATTCGACTGGATCCGACTACCCTTTGTAGTATGTGGTCCATTTTTGGCAAGGGGTAATTGTCTTTCAGGGAGACCTTATTCAGATTTCAAAAATCAATGCACAGCCTGATTTCCCCAGATTTCTTACGTGTTGGGACCAAATTTGAGACCCATTTGGAATAACGCAACGGGACTATGATTTTGGCATCATACATTTTTTTTATTTCCTTTTCTATCAGGGGGAGTAACTTGGGATTGATTCTCCTAAGTTTCTATCTGAACGGTTTTTGGTCTTCTTTTATTGGAATCCTATGTTGTATGATGCTGGTATCATAAGCTTTCAAATCCTCATAGCCCCAGGCAAACACATCTGAATATTCCTTGAATATCTCAATGTATTTGAGTTTTTTCTCAGGGGGTAATGATTTGGACAATTTGACCATCCTGGGTTTCTCTTCTGTCCCTATATTACAATCTTCTACTTCTTGTCCACTGGCTTCAATTTTCGGTTTTTTGGCTACATCGTTAAAGTCAAACAAGTCCTCTAAAGGAACTAGACCCCTAGGTAAAACATTACTTTTCAAATGCAAAATATCGGTCTCCATCTCATCATCGCCTAATTCTCCTGAATCTACGCTATTTACACTATCATTTTTAAAATCAGATCTTTTTACATTTTCATCTTCGTTCTCTAAATCTATATTTGTACATTCAAAGTCATTTTTACACTACATAAAGTCTTCGATTTGATCATCATTACCAAACACTTGCCAGTACCTGATATTGTCGGGAACGGTTGGTCTGCACTTCACCTCTATCGTGTATGGGTGAGTCGAGCAAAAAGGAATCTTACATGTGGCTGCTGACGTAGCCAATCCGTCTGCCAAAATGTTTTGTCCCCTAGGCATTACCTGCAAATCAACTTCAGTGAAACATCTAAGGGAATCAAGAACAGCATTCCTATAATCTCTAAGACGGGGATGTTTTGCAGCATACTCACCTTTAATTTGCTTGATTATTAACTCAGAATCACCTCTTACCATAATCTGGTTAGCGCCAACTCTTTTCAAAAGTTTCAGACTGAGCATCAAGGCTTTGTACTCGGTGATATTGTTAGTGCATTGGAAATTTAATTTGTAAGAATGGTTTTCTGAATACCTGGTTCTGTGATTGTCCAACCAAACTCCCGCTCTGGATCCTTATTTGCTTACTGCTCCATCAAAATCCATGCTCCAGAAATCTGTCGGTAATTCTTCAGTTATCACGTTTTTCTTTCTTTCTACCTCGATGATTTCTTGGCCTTCGTCTGGACCAAATATATCTTCTCCCAGCTAAGTGTTTTTCTCTTCTGTGTCACCATTGTTATACAGGATAAAAGAATCCAAGTCAAAATGCGTAGAGTAAAGAGGATAGTTGTGTGGTTTTTCTTGGCTACTGACCATGTATTTCATCAATGTTTCTCTGTATAGCATTCTCTGTTGTCCGAAGACTGGGATAGTGGCATACGACATATCCAGCTGCAGGGTACCTCTCAACTTAGCCCCCCAAGACCGGGATAGAAACATTCCATACTTTAGGGGGATGTCTGCAACTACTACATTCATGACCATGCTCTTTGCAGTAATCTGAACCAGAGTGATACACAGGTCCTTGATCAAACCAATACATCTAACTTTACTGGATTCAAATGAGTGTAAATCCAAATGTTCGAGCAAATCATTTTCCTTCTTTTCGAAGGAAACTAAATTTTGCGATGTTTCCCAGGCTTCAGTAACTATGTGCATTCTTTTGTTGATGTTATTCTCTACAAGGGATCTAGAGCATGCAAGGAGGGTAGAGGATACTTTCATCTTGGTTGTAGTGGTAGAAAGCACATTTTTTGCTAAAGGACTGGAAAATTTGGGGGTTGCAATGAAGGCTTGCTCAAATTTGTTAAGGAGTTCTTTCACTCTGGCATTTTCCACTTCAATTCCTCCAATGGGGTGTGATAGGTTCATGTTACGCCAGTTTGGCCCTCTACTTTATAGCCTTTACTCCTAGCTACAAACTATGCAATAACATTTTGGCATCGTTGTCAGGGAACACTGAGTCAATTCTTCTCAAACGACAAATCTTTTTAGTAAGCCTTGCCTCTAGAGTTTTATCTAACAAGATTACCTGGTGACTCCTCTAGGGTGTTTTCCCTTATCCTTTGCTAGTTTCAGGCAAATTATCTGGTGACTCCACTAATTTTTTCAGGGTGCCACCTTACTCTCATAATCTGTGATATTTCCAAGTTATGGGATCATGGCACACTGGGAACAAATGTATCCGAGTATTGATTTTAGAAGATTTCAAGGATACCCAAATTACTTTGATACAAAATGGCTAAAAAACTCTCGAACATTTTTTGGCCTCCCAACTCCTCACATCGTAAATGTTTTGGAGTATTTGAGCGAGATAAAGTTGGGAGGAGAGGATGCTCTTATAAAATTATTCATACTCACTCTGTCATCCTACTTGCAAGAACGGTTTAAGAGTTGTTGCGAAGACAGGGGTATATCATCTTTCATACACCTCATCGATAGGTTAATTGACCTTACCAAACCATGCTGCCAAACATATGAAGATGCCCTTTGTAATCTCACAATATCCTTGGAAGATGGCGGATTCACTACTGAGAATGTGGCAGATCTCAAAAATTCTTATCATGATCAAAATCAATAACCCTCTAATGTAAAAAAAGAGATCCATGAAGAACGTTTTCAACCCCTTGAAAAGGAGCAGGATTTTTCCCATGATTCAATAGAGTGTTGTGAAGACATGACTAAAGAACTAAATTGTGAGGATGAAGCACCAGTAACTGCTCCTTAGCCTGATGAAGCCCTCCAAGATCCTATCCCTCCTGCACAACATGAAGAGAATGAGGTAAGTCATTTTCCTTTCCAGTTTTTTTATGATACTTTGTTCTATGACTCAGAGAGTGAAGAGGAAATGGAACCTGTGGACAAGCTTGATCCTCTATGTCTCAAGACTGAAGATGTGGACGCAGATCTTCCACTTGATGAAGTTATCTAAACACTTGAAGCTCCTGCACAAGAAGGATTAAACAAGGTGAGTTATTTCAAAAATTTCAATGATTCATTATTTTATGATGTAAAGAGAAAAGAAGTATCGAATATTTTAACCCCGTCATGTTATGATGAAGATAATGAATTTGCTGATAATTTTGATGAATTCATACATGTCGGGAAATGTGGATGGGATATGATTAGATATGATGGAAATCCCATGTACGAGATTGATGGTCCTTTCCAAAGGTTTCCTTTGCATTTATCACACGAAGTTACTAATAATGTTGACATCTGGCAACAAGAACTTGACCTTATTCAGACACCCAGGGATGACCTAATGATATGCTCTCCGATTAATTTCCGGTCATACCTTGAGGACTTTGATGACTATCCATATGAGTACTTAGATTTATCCTATGAAGAAAGTTATCAACCAACGTTAAGCTCAGATATTGATAAAAATGAGGAAGTTACTTCCCTGAAGCAGGATACTTGTGATAAGATTTTCCACCCCCCTTTGATCACTTTACCTCCCTATGTCACTGAAGGTGTGGTTTGGAAACATGTCACTTATCACAAGTGTCCTGTAAGGCAAAACCTCATTCTGGATTTTAGGGGAAAGTTGAGTGCCTCAAGAAGAAGCCTGTTATCACAGTTTTCCAGCCTCCCCTTTAGGAATGGTCAGTCATCATTTCAGCTTTTATTAATCCCTCCTCGGGCCTCAAGTTGTGAATATGCCCAAGGTAGCCAGCATTCAGATTCCTCGATTCAGTCTCCCAAAGCTTTGACTTTTCACAATCCATTCTTGAGATGGATTGAGCACTCTCCTAAGAGTATGTATTGGGATCACTTTTTCCCTCCCACCCACCTCCATGAGTTAGACTTTGAGATTTTCAATGATATGATATATATTCTAACCCATGACATTTTTGTGCTTGATTTATCACTATTTTGGTTTATGATGAAACACAAAGGCAGGTATGGAGGAACGTTGTTGGATTGTCTTCACTAGACGTTTGACTACACCCAACATTCTAGCCAACTGATAAGTATAGGTAAGAAGTTTTCTTTCATATTCTTACTCATTGATTGCTTTATTTTAGTATATATATCTATGTATGTTGGGGTGGCATTACGAACCCAGTTTTGTTACTGATACTTCTATCGAGATTGAGAAAGTCTGTAGGTTATACTAGAGATGTTGAGGTCCTCATGCGCTCTACGATGAGCACATGTCCCCAAGTTGGAGCCAGATGTTATCCTCACATTTTAGGGATAACTAGGAGATCATGTCTCGAGGCCCACAGGTCCTAGACATGGAGTACTGAGAGAAGGATTAACCTGAGCATGGCCCTAAAGGGCCCACCTTTCTTCTTCCATTGTCTTTGTCTTGACAGCAGTAGTATCATCCATCACCATCGGATTGGTCCTGTATCAGAAGAGGTTCTTGCTCCATGAGTTAATTGGTCCAAGTATCATTGTATGTGTCACTTTTGATCATTGAAACCTTTGAATATATGCATATGATTCCTTTTATCTCTAACAACTGCTTGGATCTTACATTTTATCACTTGAACATGTTTGGGGGGGTTGACAGGGTGCCCTGGCAAGCCTGTGTCTGTAGGTTTTGGTTTGCCACTGGGTGGATTTCTGAAAAACCATCGTCTGCTCCCATCGTACTACCACTTTTACATCTTGTTTCCTGCTCATCTATACCATTCCCCTTGTCTGGGCATTGGGTTGACCTATTTTCAAGACTACACCTTACCTCATGGGAAGAAGGTGCTAAAGGCCCAGAAGGTAAAAGAAAGTTGGTAAAAGATAAAAGCGTAGGAATAAACCTCAAGATTCTTCGCCCAGGGATCCCCGAGAAAGCAACAAAAATCTTCTCAGCAAGAAACAAGAGGGACCCGAAAAACTAATAAAACAAGACCTAATCAGAGGATAGGGGGTCTCATCACAATCCAACCTATTAGGTTCATGGGTATCTAGCAGTATGACATTTCCACCAATTGGTTACCATGTCAGGGCAGTGACTCTTGGTTGCATGGCCAAGGGAAAGGCAGTCTCGTCACGAGACAACCTTCTCATTTCTGTGAAAGTACTTGTGGGTAATGCTGTCAGCTCTGGTCACCATGCCAAGGTAGCATCCCCTGGTTAGTTCTTGAACAAAAAAAGCAAATAAAACAATAAAACAATAATAAAAATAATAAAGGCAAGAATGGGCTTGGAAACAATGCATCCATGACAGGTGCAGCTCGCCTTCTACAAAGGCACCCACAGGTAACACTTATGCATTCTTGGCCCTCATGCACCCACATGTTTAGACATCCCCTAGCCACATCACCTCACTTAAATGGCTTGGATGAGATCTTTCTGGAAACTTTCCTTTTCTTGTGGACACTAGCCCAATAGGACGCCTTGTCCTTTTCTCCAATTGTGTATTGCAGGTTTTTGCAATGTTTTTGAGATATTGACTGATGTATTAGGGGTTTTATGCATATGTTTAATAATGTTGATGATGATATGTGATTGACATTGCTATGATCCCTATGACTGATGAGTCCATGGAGGGCATAGCTTTTGATGTGCAGGACCATGCCCAATAGACATGTATCATTTGGACCGGTACACATGGGGAGATGACTAGTTCAGACCTCCATGAGGCTGAAGATCCCACCAGATGGATGTTCAGACCCCATCAGGGGGCATAGATAGGACAGATCTTGATCAGCGGTTTTTCACCTGAGAGGAAGAAGACGTTCCACCAGAGACACTTTGACAGGACTAGACCTAGGGGAAATGACCCCTTTTCAGTGGAACTCTAGCCTTGGAAGGCTTAGGATGTCCCCATCTTCATCATGACATCATCCATATTCATGGACACTTTTGGAGGTAGATTGGGCAGTAGTGGCATGTGTGGCATGTTGGAGAGGCCCCTGGGGGGCTAACGTTTTGCTCCTGGATGTCTCATTTTCCCTAGAAAGGGATATCTCCTCCCTTGAAGGGGATTTTACTCTCTTTTATGCTTAATTAGGGTTTTTACTTAGCATTTAATGTAAAAACAGTATGATTTTGACATTATGGCCTTTTCGGCCTTTTTATGACCTAAAAAGTAAAATTAGGTCATTGATACAGTATATATTGAGGATTTTGATCCTCATTTTAACATCACAACTTAATCACTTGTAGTGAGGTATGATTTTTAGCACCCTATTTGGGTTATTGGATATTTTGAGGAAAGCGCACTTGTTTAAGGAAGACATTTTTGGCATTTTATGGTGTTTTTCTTGAAGGAAGGTGTTACAACTAGGGTTTGCATGATTATTTTCTGATGAATTGTAAGTATTTTTCTGCAAAACTTCTTGATTGAATGGTTGTAGTCTTATTTTCTTACATGTATTTATAATTTGCTGAATAAAAACCCTAGGTGACAAGCACACAAGTAGGTCCTTGTCTCATGCCCCCTGATAGAAAAGCTTTCAGCCATTAAAGAAGAAGAAGAGAGCTTAGCCATAGCTACACTCCTTTTTCTTCCTCCCTTTAGATAGCCATATGATTTTGACTTCAAGAGAAAGAAGACGTCCCAAGCCTAGGTCATCTACACCTAGGGTTGTTTTCTTTTAGGGTTTGGTGAAATAGCCTTGCGTTAGCAACACTCTCCCTCTTTGAGCCCTCTTTTCTTGATTTTGTATTTCATTTGAGCTAGTTGTTTGCCGTGAAGGAGGAGAGAGCATGAGGCCTTGCTTTAGCAACACTAGAGTGAGCCTCTCTCCCCTAGGGTTATGATTATGAAGCCCTGCTTTAGCAGCACTTCAAAACTTATCCCTCTAGTCCTTTAAAATCTCACCTCCTTCAACTCTTGTGTCTTTCACCTATGACTCCATTAAACCCTAAGGCACTGATCTCAAGCCTCAAACGTTGAAGTAGAACTGGATCTAAACACTCTCAAACCTTTTGAATTGAAACCCTAACTACACTAACCCTAGCCTAGACTAACCTACTAACCCTAAGTTGATGGCGTCATCATTGAATATTTCATTTTTATTGCAACAACGTTTTACTTTATGAGCAATTGAATGGTGGTTAAGGCATTAATTGAATAAAGTGTTGATTGGTTACATTGAATGCCACATCATTCTAGTATTTATTGGTGAAGTGACATTATCTTTTCATTGCTATTGTGTAAACATTGACTTCGTCAACATTTGCTTTCAAATTTCCTATATTGAATATCAGATAGTTCTTGATTGATATGAAGTACTAACCCATTGAAATACGCTTGCAAGTATCAGTTTGTTGTTTTCTTGTTCTAGGTAGGTACTCTTCATTGGGTTTTACTTTATTATTGGTTGTTTAGCTGGAACTTCTGATTGGTGGTGATCTGTGAAGGGGGGAAAAAAATTATCTTCATCCTATTAACCTTTTGCCTCTTCAAAACCCCAAGTCACCAGGGACATCTCCCCTGGGCCTAACCTCCCTAAAGAGAAAGAACCTCCCCATCGTGGTGACATTGGGTGGGATAGGTTCTTGTTATTCCAGTTTGTCCCTCTACTTTATAGCCTTTACTCCTTGCTACAAACTGTGCGATAACATTGTGGCATCGTTGCTGGGGAACACTGAGTCAATTCTCCTCAAATGACAAATCTTTTCAGTAATCTTTGCCTCTAGAGTTTTATCTAACAAGCTTACTTGGTGACTCCACTAGGGTGTTTTCCCTTATCATTTGATAGTTTTAGGTAAATTATTTGGTGACTCCACTAATTTTTTCAGGGTGCCACCTTACTCTCCAAATCTGTGATATTTCCAAGTTATGTGATCATGGCACACTGGGAACAAATGTATTTGAGTATTGATTTCAGAAGTCTTCAAGGATACTCAAATTACTTTGATACAAAATGGCTAAACAACTCTCCAACGTTTTTGGGCCTCCCAACTCCTCACATCGTAAATGTTTTGGAGTATTTGAGCGAGATAAAGTTGGGAGGAGAGGATGCTCTTATAAAATTATTCATACTCACTCTACCATCCTACTTGCAAGAATGGTTTAAGAATTGTTGCGAAGACAGGGGTATATCATCTTTCATACACCTCATCAGTAGGTTCATTGACCTTACCAAACGATGTTTCCAAATGTATGAAGATGCCCTTCATAATCTCACAATAGCCTTGGAAGATGGGGGATTCACTACTGATATTGTGGCAGATCTCAAAAATGCTTATCATGTTCAAAATCAAGAACCCTCTAATGTGAAAAAAGAGATCCATAAAGAATGTTGTCAACCCCTTGAAAAGGAGCAAGATTTTTCCCATGATTCAATAGAGTGTTGTGAAGACATGACTAAAGAAGTGAATTGTGAGGATGAAGCACTAGTAACTACTCCTCAGCCTGATGAAGCCCTCCAAGATCCTATCCCTCCTGCACAAGATGAAGAGAATGTGGTAAGTCATTTTCCTTTTCAGGTTTTTTATGATACCTTGTTCTATGAATCAGAGAGTGAAGAGGAAATGGAACCCTTGGACAAGATTGATCCTCTATGTCTCAAGACTAAAGATGTGGAGTTAGATCTTCCACTTGATGAAGTTATCTGAACACTTGAAGCTCTTGCACAAAAAGGATTAAACAAGGTGAGTTATTGCAAAACTTTCAATGATTCTTTATTTTATGATGTAGAGAGCAAAGAAGTATCGAATGTTTTAACCCCTTCATGTTATGATGAAGATAATGACTTTGTTGATAATTTTGATGAATTCATACATGTCGGGAAACGTGGATGGGATATGATTAGATATGATGGCAATCCAATGTATGACATTGATGGTCCTTTACAAAGGTTGCCTTTGCATTTATCACATGAAGTTACTAATAATTTTGACATCTGGCAACAAGAACCTGACCTTATTCAGACACCCAGGGATGACCTAATGCTATGCTCTCCGATTAATTTTTGGTCATACCTTGCGGAATTTGATGACTATCCATCTGAGTACTTATATTTATCCTATGAAGAAATTTATCAACCAATGCTATGCTCATATATTGATAAATATGAGGAAGTTACTTCCCTGAAGAAGGATACTTGTGATAGATTTTCCACCCCCCTTTGATCACTTTACCTCCCTATGTCACTGAAGGTGTGGTTTGGAAACATGTCCCTTATCCCAAGTCTCATGTAAGTCAAAACCTCATTCTGTATTTTAGGGGAAAGTTGAGTGCCTCAAGAAGAAGCCTATTATCATAGTTTTCTTGCCTCCCCTTTAGGAATGGTCAGTCATCCTTTCAGTTTTTGTTAATCCCTCCACGGGCCTCAAGTTGTGAAGATGCCCAAGGTAGCCAGCATTCAAATTCCTTAAGTTAGTCTCCTAAACCTTTAAATTTTCACAATCCATTCCTGAGATGGATTAAGCACTCTCCTGAGAGTATGTATTGGGATCACTTTTTCCCTCCCACCCACATCCATGAGTTATACTTTGAGATTTTCGATGATATAATATATATTCTATCCCATGACATTTTTGTGCTTGATTTATCACTATTTTGGTTTATGATGAATCACAAAGGCAGGTATCGAGGAACGTTGCTGGATTGGCTTCACTGGTTGTTTGACTACACCCAACATTCCAGCCAACAGGTAAGTACAGGTAAGAAGTGTGCTTTCATCTTCTTACTCATTGATTGCTTTATTTTAGTATATATATCTATGTATGTTGGGGTGGCATTACTACCCCAATTTTGTTACTAATACTTCTATCAAGATTGAGCAAGTCTATAGGTTATGCCATATATGTTGAGGTACTCATGTGCTCTACGATGAGCACATGTCCCCGACTTGGAGCCAGATGTTATCCTCACATTTTAGGGATAGCTAGGAGATCATGTCTCGAGGCCCACAAGTCCTAGACATGGAGTACTGAGAGCAAGATTAACCTGAGCATGGCCCTAGAGGGCCCACCTTTTCTTCTTCCATTGTCTTTGTCTTGACATCAGTAGCAACATCCATCACCATCGGCTTGGTCCTGTATCAAAATAGGTTCTTGCTCCATGAGGTAATTGGTCCAGGTATCATGGTATGTGTCACTTTTGATCATTGAAACCTTTGAATATATGCATCTGATTCCTTTTATCTCTAACAACTGCTTGGATCTTACATTTTCCCACTTGACCATGTTTGCAAGGGTTGACAGGGTGCCCTAGAAAATCTGTGTCTGTAGGTTTTGGTTTGCCACTGAGGGGATTTCTGAAAATCCATCGTCTGCTCCCATTGTACTACCACTTTTACATCTTGTTTCCTGCTCATCTATCCCATTCCCATTGTCCGGGCATTGGGTTGACCTATTTTCAAGACTGCACCTTACATCATGGGAAGAAGGGGCTAAAGGCCCAGAAGGTAAAAGCAAGCTGGTAAAAGATAAAAGCCTAAGAATAAACCTCTAGATGCTTCGCTCAAGGATCCCCAAGAAAGCAACAAAAATCTTCTCAGCAAGAAACAAGGACCCAAAAAAATAATAAAACAAGACCTAATTAGAGGATAGGGGGTCTCATCATGAGCCAACCTATTAGGTTCATGGGTATCTAGCAGTATGACATTGCCACTAGCTAGTTACCATGTCAGGGTAGTGACTCTTGGTTGCATGGCCAAGGGAAAGGGGGTCTCATCACTTGCCAGCCTTCTCATTTATGTGAAAGTACTTATGGGTAACGTTGTCAGCTCTGGTCACCATACCAAGGCAGTGTCCCCTGGTTAGTTCTTGAACAAAAAAAGAAAATAAAAGAATAAAATAAGAATAAAAAGAATAAAGGCAAGAAAGGGCTTGGAAAAAATGCATCCATGAAAGGTACAACTCGCCTTCTACAAAGGCACCCACAAGTAACACTTATGCATCCTTGTCCCTCACTGCACCCACATGTTTGGACATCCCCTAGCCACATCACCTCACTTACATGGCTTGGATGAGATTTTTCTGGAAAATTTTCTTTTCTTGTGGACACTATCCCAATAGGACGCCTTGTCCTTTTCTCCAATCTTGTATTGCAAGTTTTTGTAATGTTTTTGAGCTATTGGTTGATGTATTATGGGTTTTATGCATATGTTTAATAATGTTTATGATGAGATGTGATTGACATTGCTATGATCCATGTGACTGATGAGCCCATGGAGGGCGTAGCTTTTGATGTGCAGTACCAGGCCTGATGGACAAGTACCATTTGGACTGGTACACATGGGGAGATGACCAGTTCGGACCTCCATGGGGCTGAAAATCCCACCAGATGGATGTTGAGACCCCATCAGGGAGTAGAGACAGAACAGAGCTTGATCAGGGGTTTTTCACCTAAGAGGAAGAGGACTTTCCACCATAGATACTCCGGTAGGACTAGACCTAGGGAAAATGACCCATTTTCAGTGGAACGCTAGCCTTGGAAGGCTTAGGATGTCCCCATCTTCATCATGATGTCATCCATCTTCATGGATTCTTTTGGAGGCATACTGGGCAGCAGTGGCACATGTGGCATGTTGGAGAGGCCCCTAGGGGGCTAACGTTTTGCTCATGGATGTCTCATTTGCCCTAGAAAGGGCTAGTGCCTCCCTTGAAGGGGATTTTACTCTCTTTTCTGCTTAATTATGGTTTTTACTTAGCATTTAATGTAAAAACAGTATGATTTTGACATTATGGCCTTGTCGTCCTTTTTATGACCTAAAACGTAAAATTAGGTCATTGATATAGTATATATTTAGGATTTTGATCCTCATTTTAACATCACAACTTACTCACTCATAGTGAGGTCTGAGTGTTAGCACCCTATTTGGGTTATTGACTGTTTTGAGCAAGGTGCACTTGTTGAAGGAAGAGATTTTTGGCATTTTATGGTGTTTTTCTTGAAGGAAGGTGTCACAACTAGGGTTTGCATGATTATTTTATGATGAATTGTAAGTATTTTTCTGTAAAACTTCTTGATTGAATGGTTGTATTCTTATTTTCTTACATGTATTTATAATTTGATGAATAAAAACCCTAGGTGACAAGCACACAAGTAGGTCCTTGTCTCATGTCCCCTAATAGAAAAGCTTTCATCCATTGAAGAATAAGAAGAGAGCCTAGCCATAGCTACACTCCTTTTTCTTCCTCCCTTTAGCTAGCAGTACCATTTTGACTTCAAGAGAAAGAGGACATCCCAGGCCTAGGTCATCTACACCTAGGGTCGTTTTCTTTTAGGGTTTGATGAAAGAGCCTTGCCTTAGGAACACTCTCCATATTTAAGCCCTCTTGTCTTGATTTTGTATTTCATTGGAGCTAGTTGTTTGTTAGGAAGGAGGAGAGAGCATGAGGCCTTGCTTTAGCAACACCGGAGTGAGCCTCTCTCCCCTAGGGTTATGATTCTAAAGCCCTGCTTTAGCAGCACTTCAAAACTTATCCCTCTAGTCCTTTAAAATATCACCTCCTTCAACTCTTGCATCCTTCACCTATGACTCCATTAAACCATAAGGCATTGATCTCAAGCCTCAAACATTGAAGTAGAATTGGATCTAAACACTCTCAAACATTTTGAATTGAAACCCTAAATACACTAACCCTAGCCTAGACTAACCTACTAACCCTAAGTTGTTGACATCATCATTGAATATTTCATCTTTATTGCAGCAACATTTTACTTTATGAGCAATTGAATGGTGGTTAAGGAATTAATTGAATAAAGTTTTGATTGGTTACATTGAATGCCACATTGTTCTAGTATTTATTGGCGAAGGGACATTATCTTTTCATTGTTATTGTGTAAACATTGACTTCGTCAACATTTGCTTTCAAATTGCCTATATTGAATATCAAATATTCTTTATTGATATGAAGTATTAACCCATTGAAAAATGCTTGCAAGTATCAGTTTTTTGTTGTCTTGTTCCGGGCAGGGACTCTTCATTGGGTTTTAGTTTCTTATTGGTTGTTTAGCTGAAACTTCTGATTGGTGGTGATCTGTGAAGGGGGGAAAAAACTTATCTGCATCCTATTAACCTTTTGCCTCTTCAAAACCCCAGGTCACTGGGGACGTCTCCCCTGGGCTTGACCTCCCTAAAGAGAAAGAACCTCCCCATCGTGGTGACATTGGGTGGGATAGGTTTCTGTTACACCAGTTTGGCCCTCTACTTTATAGCCTTTAATCCTAGCTACAAACTGTGCGAAAACAGTCACTAGTAAGAGCATAACCAATGTATATTAGGAAGGACAAGAAGTTAGTGGGGATGGAAGGCAGTGACATATACTTTGAAACATTTGTGAACTATGGTAGTGTGAATATTGCGAGTTCGAGGAGTCGCGATGGAATTGTAGATCATGTAAGTTTTGAGTGCAATATGTACATCATGGAACAAGAAGCAACAGAGTTCAAAACCGCCAACCCGGCAACCGTGGCCATATAATTGGCTAGGTATGGAAAGCAACAACAATTGGTCGTCATGTGATTATATAGATGGAGATAAAGATATGCCAGCCTGCCAACGCTGGAACCTGCGATCATAGAAAGACGACTAAGTATATAATCAGAAAGCCATAATACATGGGAAGAAGAAAAGGAGAAAAGGACTAAGGAGTCTGCGATGGAATTGTATATCACGAAAATTTTGAGTACGAGATGTGAACCCGGTAGTCAATTTGTATATTGCAGAGGGTCGGATGCCAATTGTTTCATACCATTGTGTTGAGTTCTAACTAGTAAGAGCACAACCAATGTATATTAGGAATGACAGGAAGTTAGTGGGGATGGAAGGCAGCGACAGATACTTTGAAACATTTCTGAACTGTGGTAGAATGAATCTTGTGAGTTCAAGGAATCTGTAGTGGAATTGTAGATGATGAAATTTTTGAGTTCAAGATGTATATCATAGAACAAGAAGAAGCAGAGTTCGAAAGAGCCAACTTGGAAAGCGGGCCATAAGATTGGCTAAGTATAGAAAGGAACAATAATCGATCAGATTCGTCATGTGAGAATATAGATGGAAATGAAGATATGTCATCCCGTCAACACTGATACCCGCGATCATAGAAAGGTGAATAAGTATATAACTAGAAGGTGATAACACACAGGAAGAAGAAAAGGGAAAAAGAGTTGAGTGCGTGGTGGAATTGTAGAGAACAGAAATTTCAAGTGCAAGTTGTATATTATGGAAGAAGAACCAATAGAATTCGAAAGGGCCAACCCAAAACAGTATCCAATAATTGGACATTTTGTGAACCCGACAACAGGAGGATCCAAAACAGGCTGGCAAGGTCTCTCCAGAAGACGCAAGGCCCTGACATTCAAATTGTATCAATCGGAACATTTGAATGCATAATCTGTGACACGGAAGAGCGGACAATGTCAGAAGCCAATAGTCAATTTCTATATTGCGGAGGGTGTGATTCCAAATATTTTGCACCAGTGTGTCCAGTTATCACTAGTAAGAGATAATTTAGTATTGAAAATAAGTGCAATGTTGAGTCAGCCATCCTGCAGGTCTGCTTGTCAATTTGTATATCATGGAATTCTAGGTGCTATTTGTAGGGAACGGAACAATGGAGGGCCAATTTTGAGCCCGCTCGCCCGAGAACCCGTGATCCAAAAAGTGGCTACGTATGGAATGCGGAGTTCGTACATGCTCTAGAAAATATCATGACCATACTCTATAGTCCCATAATACACGGGAAGAAAAAAAGGGAAAAAGGACGGAGTCCATGGTGGAATTGTAGATCACAAAAATTTTGAGTGGAAAACGCATATCACGAAACAAGAAGCAACAGAGTTCGAAAGCACCAACCTAATAACCGCGGGCATAAAATTGACTAAGTATGAAAAGGAACAATGGTCGATTGGATTCATATGGAATGCAGAATTATTCAATTTTTGTATCGCGGAATTCTGGGTGCTATTTGTAGGACACAGAACAATGGAGGACAATTTTGAGCCCACCCACCCAAGAACCCGCGATCCAAAAAGTGGCTACGTATGGAATGCGGACTCCGTACATGTTCTATAAAATCTCATGTCCATACTTTATAGTCCCATAATACACAGGAAGAAAAAAAGGGGAAAAAGATGGAGTCTGTGGTGTAATTGTAGATCACAAAAATTTTGAGTGGAAAATGTATATCACGGAACAAGAAGCAACAGAGTTTGAAAGCACCAACCGGGCAACCGCAGGCATAAAATTGACTAAGTATGAAAAGGAACAACAGACGATCGAATTCCTCATGTGAGAATATAGATGGAGATGAAGATATGTCAACATGCCAACATTGGAACCCGTGATCATAGAAAGGCAACTAAATATATAACTAGAAAGTGATAATACACGAGAAGAAGATAATGGAAAAAGCACTAAGTATCTCAGAGAAGAACATCTACTATTTGCTTATTAATGCAAATCTTTTCAAACCCATGCTGAGTTCTCACCAGTAAAGGCATAAATTGCAGATCATGGAAGTTCTTTGGGTGCAAGATGTATATGAGGGAACGGGGGACATAGGTGTTGGACCATCGATCATAGAAAGACGACTAAGTATAAAACCAAAAAGCGATAATGGATGGGAAAATGAAAAGGGGAAAAGGGATAAGTATCTGACAGTCAAAAAAACTTGTTTTTCCGTTTATTAATGGCAATGTTTTTGAACCCCTGGTGGGTTCTTACTAGTAAAATCATAAAGTGAAAATCAGTGAAGTTCTTTGGCTGCAAGATGTATATGACGGAATAGGAGACATAGGTGTTGGATACCGCCAACCTGAGGCCTAGTGGCCAGATAATTGGCTAAGTATTGGCCAAGAGAAAGGTTTGATATCTATTTTAATAGTATTCATACTAATGTGTATTATTGGAGAAAGTTTTTATATTTATTTGAATAGTATCCATAGTAATATATATCAATGGATTGTCTCTGTTTCAATTGCAAATGATCTCCCAATTTGCAAGATTCTCTTGGGTTTGTAAATTTCATTGAAACCACGAAAGTTTTCACTGCAAGATGTATATAACGCAACAAGAAAAATGAATTTTCATTATGGTTTCAACAAGATAAACTCCTTATCATCTATTCATCTTGTATTCCTTGCAATGACATGAGCAAACGTGGACTCTCCATAAACATTAATATCTAAATTAAATTATAGGTAATTAAAATTTGGTGTGATTTAAGTAATTAAGGCAGCTTCAGTCGTTCCTTTATTAATGTGAAGCTTTTTGAACCCCTAGTGAGTTATCACTAGTTAAAGAATAAATTGTAGATCATGGACGCTCTTTGGTTGCAAGATGTATATGACAGAACGGGGAACATAGTTGTTCAATACCGCAAACCCGGGACCCAGTGGCCAGATAATTGGCCAATTTTTGCCCAAGAGGAAGATTTTTATATTTATTCCAACAGAAGAAGCTGCAATATATGCAAGATATTGAACAAGATCATTGCATCAACACTTAATCTGCCCTATTGTAATTCATTAATTCATTCTATTTACGAGACCAGAAGAATGAAAGCAAGATGGGTCCTCCGATTTCTTTCTTTAAGTATAGGGCCTGCATCACACAAGTATGGCCTATGAAAAATTATTCTTCAATGTAAAATGTAAGCAATGAACAGAGTAGCCTTTTATTTAAATTGAAGTAGTGATGAGCAAAAAGAAAATCTTGTCATCCATGTTTAACGACACACAGGGAAAAAAGGTACAAATTAAAATGAAAAGTAATACGAGAGATTGGAAAACACTTTAAAAAAAAAAAAAAACACAATGATTCTATATTCAAATAATATGGGTTACAAAATATAGCTAAGATTATTTTCCACAATGATTGTGATTTCTCCTGCCACAGACCAAAAAATAAATGTACATTGAAAATATTCGTAAAAAAATGAGTTGAATATCAATTTCCGGTCTTGGACTTAATTGGTGCTGCCAACTAGATCTATCCCAGTTTTTTGAATAGCTTGTCTCTTCCAGATATGGCCTTCTTAGAATGGTTGGTTATTCAACATTCCATTGTTCGTCAAGTATTAATTTCCCTCTACCGTCGAAAACTTAGGGTTTAAGGTGCTTTCCTTGCAATGTTCTTGACCATTGACATCCGAGACAACTTAGAAATGCAATCCATGCCAAATTCAAAGTCGAGGGAGTCATTTTATGTGACATTAGCTATGGGACAGGAAAAAAATTCAAGTATGTTCTGACTACCATTCTCACTGTATTTGATCATTTGTTTGGTTGAAAAGCCTGCCTAAAGATTTGTAAGTTGAACTTCTTTGTTTTATTACAGTAAATTGGAAGGAACGTGCAAGCTAGCTGCAAAATATTATTCTATTGAAGTACATGGCTTCTTCGGGTAGCACAAGTCTGGCAAGTGTATCAAATGTTGCAGAACGCATCAACACAGATCTCAAAAGTATGTCAAATGTTGCAGATTGCATCAGAATATATATTTCATCATAGCAGTGGAAAATATGGTGGGCCACGGAAAGGTCTGGAATGTTCGTAGGTGACGCCAAATATGTGGAGTCTGCAACTACATCCGGATGAAACCGAACAAACTTTGACAAAGAACATGGATTTCTGTCAAGTCGGTTACCACACCCAGAAGTAGCTCAGCAAACTTTGAAATAGAAACTTTTGTAGTGATAATATGTCATTTTATCCACCCATACAGTTTTTGTTACCAGCCTCTGGTTACATTTGCAAATGGAGTAATATTTCGCATTATTTACGAACATCAAAGACCATTTTGCAAGCCACGGTAAGTGCGATGCCCCCAAGGAAGAGAAATTCTTGTGCGATCTGCAAAAACTGATACACTTTCCAAATCTGTGTTGTTGGAAGAAATTATATACTTCAACGAACAAGTATTTTGCACGTGACCTGAAAATCCATTACAAATCCAGCAAGAAAACAAAAAAATTCAACAAACAAATCTCCAAGCAGCCTTTTCAACCAACCAAAGAATTGAATACAGGAAGAACACTAATCAAAAGATACTTGTTCTTTTTTTTTCCTCCTCTCTGAGTTTTTGTTGGATAATAGAGTTTTTTTTTTATTCAAAGCTCACGTCACATAAAACCAATCTCTCTTCTTTCATCTGGGCCTCAATCGTATTTCTAAGTTGTCTTACATGTCCATGACCAGGACCATTAGAACGAAGCCATGCTAAAGTGCAACTCTTTGATGATAGAGAGAAATGGAAACAAGTATTTAAAAGCAACGTTGGATGATCTTCCATAGATTTTGTGTCAATTTGTTTTAATGACAGATGTTCTCGATATCTTCGCTTATTAATGTCAATCTTTTTGAATATGTACATTGAATATTGACTAATATCATGTATTAACATTCTCATATCCGGTCAGATTCTCAAATCTGATATCTAAGATATGCACAATATTAAAGAGGGACATGACGTCAAGGCCTCTGTGAGTGAGATGTTCATGCACTATGCCAAAGCCTTTAAGAAAACCAAAAGAGCCAATTTTTTTTATTTTGTTTTTTGCAAATTCAAAATGCAGACAAAAGAAATGACCAGATCCTATAATATCCATCTGTCTATTCATTTTAATGGGAGATGTCCTCGAGCTTTCTGCTTATTAAAGCCAATCTTTTTTAACCTCTATGGTCGGTTGTGACTTTTAAAAGCATAATTAATGTCTATTGGGAAGGGAAGAAGGTAGTGGGGATGGACGGGAACGACAAATGCTTTTAAATTTTCTGAACCCAGAAACGCGTCAACCCGCCAAACTTTGAAAACTCGACTAAGTATGGAAAGGTAGGTAGGATAGAAAAACTCATCCCAGGCAGAGGCACGGTTGTGACTTCAAGGAGTGTGGGGTCGAATTGTAGAGCACAGAAGTTCTGTGTGCAAGATGTATCCACCAAACACGAGCTGCCATAGTTCGATAGCACCTATCCGCGAAGCCACATCCATAAAATTGGTCAAGTATGAAACGAACGGCGGTTGGTGGGAATGACCACAGAAACGTGAGAAACTATAGAACCAAAAATGTAGTTTACAAGAGGGAAAAAAAAGGGAGAGAACAACTATATCACTCACACAGCAAAATTTACTCTCATAACTATGAAGCCATAGTAAGACATAAACCATGGAAAAAATATTGCCGGCTATGAAATATAGTTTGAGGCCGACAAACTCTACTTCAACACGTAAGAGATGCAATTTACATCGACTACAAAAAAAAAATTATGTTATTTTATCTTAATAGTATTTTATGGAGAGCCCACTACAAAAGAATGTAACAACAGATCCAACTACGGATGTAGCATCCCAACATTGCAAACCCTAGGCAAACAAGAACAAGCAGCAAATAACAACCCAGTTAAGAAGCATCAAAAGGCCCAATTGCAGCCGCATGACCTGAACCCTGCAAAGTCAAATCAAACAACAATAAACAGCACACAATGAACAAACAAGCAAGCAGCAACCAGCCCACCAAGAATGAAGTAGTTCCAATCGCAGTTGCAGAAACCCAAACGTGCAAACTACAACAACACGAACATCCAAACAAGAACAACAACATGCAATTAAGAAATCAGTGGAGATGCAAAAAACAAGCCTGAACCAGTGAACCAGCAATGGCGTTGAAGCATATAAATAAATAAAACAGAAGAAAATGTATTGTAACAAGCCTGCTAAGTAAACATCCAACGCTGCCAACCCTGTTAGGTAAACATTTAAGTCTGTCAGAAATGCTTTGTAAACATTTAAGAAAAAAATGCAATGTTGCCATAAATTTACCTAGGAGAAAATGTTAAACCAAACATTCAAACTAATGCTAGCATTAATCCACCTTTGACCAACGCATAAGAAAATATTTGATTCAAAAAGACCATATACGATCAAATACTTTGGATATGCCAACATATATAACATTGGGAATAGTGAAGCCTGCAATAAGACCTCCATTCCGTTGTCCAATTATATCATGACAAATATGGTACTTTTTATTATATAAAAATAGATGTTTTCAGTTCCTTGGTTCCAACAATAGATAATATGCAAATATTTATGATCAAAGGACAAATTAATATGAAATCAACTAATTATCTATTGATATAGTCCCTCTATGCCTATAGCAGGGACTAATAAGAGTCAACAACCATTCATGCAACATCAGTGAAATTTAAGCAACATCAAAAACAGTTAAATTTACACAACATCAAAACATTTCCAAAAAATTAAATTTCTGATATTTTTGGATATAAAGTTTAAAGTGTGTAAGAAATTTTTAAAACCTCTTAACAATGTTCAAATCAAAACATTCAAAAAAATTCAAATTTTTGAGATTTTTGGATATAAATTATGTAAAGAATTTTTAAAACATCTTAATAATACTGTTAAATCAAAACATTTCAAAAAAATTCAAATTTTTTAGATTTGTGATATAAACTGTATAATAAATTTTTAAAACATCTCATCACAATGAAATGTCAAATTTCTCAAATTTTTGGATATAAATTATGTAAAGAATTTTTAAAACATCTCAACACTCCTTGTCACATTTATATAAAAAAAATCTCCAATTTATATCAAAAAAATCTCTAACAGCATTATAACGAATTTATCCAACAATCTGCAGCAACATTGTGACCAACTATAAACACATGCACACTACACTCTAAATATGGCCTTTCAAAGTATGATAATTACCATTCAAACCATTTCAATTTTCATTCTTGGCAAAGGGATTCCACCCCCACTCCAAACCTGCAACATCGAATGTCAGAATTGTTTTCTTTTTGGGCGCGAGGGAAACCAGTCAACCGACAAGGAAAACAAGAATAAAACATGGACGATGTTGATCAGAAAGGAATGGCCCTGGCAACAGATGGATAGACGACTGTGACTGGCTGGCCCATGATCCTCCTGCCCTTAGCATGGCGAAAGCACCACAGAAAAGCACCCACCGGCTATTCCACCACAGCAGCCACCACGAGTGCAAGAAACCCTAACGTTGGACCGACTATCTTGCATCTGCACGGATTATCTCTCGTTCCACACTGAACACAAAGTGGCACATCTCTAACCCCCCTCGTCATATTCAATATCGATCCAATGGTCTCTGTGCTTCTTTGATTTTTCACTCCTCTACGCTCGCATTCACTATAGGATTCTGTTCGAATTCAGTTCGCGAACTTCGAAATTTAATATGGATATAGATTTTAGGAACGGAGAGACTATGAACGTGAGATTCCATTAGGTGGCAGGACTTACATCTCCAGATCGCCAATGGCACAGAAAGCCGAAACCAGACGAAAATAAAGAGTCTTCACCAACTTGTGTAGCCCCTTCAATTAAAACTGGAAATTATATGAATATTAGCCACGTTGTTGCAAAATATTTGTTTACGAGGGATTGAACTACCGTCTTGCTAGAAACTGTCCCGACACCACGTCAGCACAAACCCGTTATAATTTCTGAAAACGAAAACGAATTAAAATAGTTGTGATGCTTTTATTAAAAAAGTGCAGCAAAGCTGCTTATACTGCATCCTAATTAATTA
>JASDQU010207556.1:13792-25722 GCA_032191745.1 Picea mariana
ATGTTAGTAATTTCATATTTAGAAACAAGATATGTATATATATATATATACATATATATATATAAATTTTTTTATTTTTTTATTTTTTTATTATAGACAAGTGTGAAGGTCATAGAAATAGTGGAGAGAAAGGAAAGAATGGCAAGGTCTGAAAAGCGATCAGATGGGATTCAAAAAGGGGTTACGGGGATACTCAGGAGAGGCGAGTGTTCCACGGTCAAATTTTATGTATCGGAGTTTTTGACTGCAAAATGTGTAAAATGGAAGAGAGCATGATGGGGCAGTTCAGTGGCTGGTTTGTATATTTGTGGAATTCCAGGAAAGTGGCTAAGTATGGAATAGGGAAATGGTCCAGGGGACAGGTTCTCAGAAGTGAGGATTGAAATTTTCATGAACAGACCAACCCGATGACGCGCAAATGACATTCCATGATGTTTGAAATTAACGCTTGCTAATTGCATGCCTAGAAATAAGATCTTATATATAATCGGTAATTGCTAATTGCAAAAGGGCACAGGCACAAGAAACAACGATTAGGAACTGAATATTTATTGAACCGACCAAAACGATGATCCACGAAAGAAATTTGAAGAGATGGAAAAGTATGGAAAATGGATAAACGGGCTTGAAAATGGGGAGACAATAGTTCCACAGAAGACGTGAGGACCCGTAAGTTCTCCTACGTGCACAAACAGACATTTTCAAAAAAATGAATAAGTGACAAGAAAGATAAAGTTCAGGGAAAAGAGAAACAAATATTTGGCTAAGTATAGAAGATGGAAAAGAAGGGCCAACATATTCACATCTTTAATAGATATCCCATTTTGTTGCCAAGATATATACTTGGAAAAAAGTGTGAAGGTGGCGGGCACAGAAAACAACGACTATGAATACGATCCACGAGTTTACTTGGTTCTTGGTTGTCTGCTTCATCTGTCAATTTGTATATCACGGAACTCCAAGTCATTTTTTTAGCCAGCCAACCGACAAGTCCATCTGTGAATTTGTATAGTGTGGAACTCTGGATGTTGTTTGTAGGACACCGAACTATAGAGGAAATGCTTTTCCCTTTAATATAGCTTCTATGACACAAATGTGGTACGACTCGTTTTAGCACTTTTCCATCTATAAACAATGGCAATCTTGAGCCCACCACCCCTGGAGCCCGTGTGTCAATTTGTATATCACGGAGCTTCGAATGTTGTTTGGAGGTCATAGAAAGATAGAAGTGCAATGTTGAGCCAACCAACGCACAAGTCCGCCTGTCAAATTCTATATCATGGAAATCTGGGTGCTACTTGTAGGACACATAAAAATAGAGGGCCAATTTAGAGAAAGGGGAAGCGTTCGGCGAAAATGCGTGAATCCGCCAAGCCACCCAGCAAGGCATTTTCGGAAAAAAAAATGATTAAGTAAACAGGAAGAGAAACTACAGGGGATCAAAGAGTGGGAAAATAGAAAGTCGGAGGACAGTTTTTGTAAGCGTGAACTGGTTTCAAAGAAGCCCCATTGTTGCAAAACCATCATTTTCTACTAATTGTCAACAACTGCTTTGTTGAAGATTAGATTTTACTGCAACCTTTTTGTGTAAATATGTTCTTGATACATTCTTCCATGACTGTAACACATTAACTTAAGTATTAAACTTCATTTTCTACTAATTGTTCGCAAATGCTTTGTTAAAGATTATATTTTATTGGAGTGTGCGGGTGTAAGTGTGTTTTTGATACATTCTTCCATGACTGTAACATATTAACTTAAGTATTAAACTTCTTGCATAATGGGTTGTTAGAATTAAAACTTAATAACTGTATGTCTGGAAACAAGAATGACGATTACATTGGTATTGCTATGTTGTATCTGCATTACAAATAGAATTGAACGTTGGTTTGAAATTGTGTGTAGTCCATTTTTTTTGTTTGCATAAAATCCTAGTGGATTGACACAGTACATTGTCATATAATTGTTACATGTTCCATCTTAGAAAAAATAAACTAAGTAAACACAATATCAAAGAACTACAAGACCACCGAACCATGCCAATGAGAACATGCGTTAAATCCAAAAAAGACACAACAACAAAGACTCCAAGGCAATTTTTTTTAATAGCAAATCCATTTAGAAGAAAATAAAACACCGAGTATTGTACATCTATCCCTAGAAATTGGACCCAGTTCTTCGGGCCAAAACATTGAACGTATCTTCCACAAACATAGGCACGAGATCCGCAATATGCAGGATCCTTGCAACTTTCTCGTCAATGAATCATCCTGTGGTAAAATTGATAGTTTTTAGAAGCTTCCCGTGATGAAGAAGATGAAAAACGTTGCAGGGACAATGGAATAGCCCTTAACTGAAAGTTAGGACACAACTAGAAACTGTGTCTGCATAGTCGAAAAAAATTTAGGGACATGAGTTGCACGTGCAAATTCAGAGGCCCAAATTAGTCCATTCTGGGTGGAAGGAGATGACTAGTAGAAGTATGCCTTGAAGTAGTGAGAATTATAGACCTGATTCCCGAAGATGTTAATTATATCCAGAGAACAACACAGTAGTCCCGCAACTGAATAATTTTTTGGCTTGAAATATATCTCTGGGAGCATCAACATATCATTTCTTTACAGTGAAACTCTTCCCCCCAGAATGGACTAATTTGGACCTATGGAATTCCTACTTTCGAGATGCAAAGAGGCTATTGCGTTCAATGTCGGTTTCTTTTCTGAAACTCCTTTTGGTGTTTTCAGGACCGCCATCACTGAATCAGGAAGTTCTTTCCGTTATGGTTGATCTCAATTTGGGCGCAGGAGTGGGAACAATCTCTGCATTGCCATCATCCATTTCTGTATCATCGCCCATTAGATCATCTTCTTTTGGCTCAGAATCCATGACATCAACCTCTGCGCCAACCATCAATGCAACTGGGAAGGTTCTTAGACTAGGAAGGGTTGCCTTGGAATTCTTTGGCTTGAAATATATCTCTTGGTGTACCAAGGGACCATCTCCTTTTTTTCTCCCGGGCGGAGGGAGATGAGTAGTAAGAATATGCCCTCAATAGTGGAACCTCTGGCCATTATGGACAAATGTATTTACTGTATCTGGACAAAACTGCTGCCCCAAGTTAATGAGAATTTCTGTTTGCTCTAGACGATGTTTGAAATGAAAATCGATGAGGGATAATATAAGCCTTCGCAAATTATGGTATCTCCTTGAGCATTTCACCGATCAATGACAATCTCCAGGGTTCGTGTAGAATGAGTTGTTACCATTAAAGATCACTAGTTGCATATTTAGAAAAAAGTGTGAAGGCCACGGTGACAGTGAAGAAAGATGAAGAATTAGAGATTTCTTAAAGGCGACAACCCGCCGGCGCACAAAAACAAATTGCATCATGTTTGAACTGAATACTTGGAAAGGATAACAAAGTTCTCTACAAATCTTGGTTTAATTTGTAGTAATGAAAAATCTTCTTCGGCCTTTCGGATATTAATGACAATCTTAACGGTTCCTACAGGATGAAATACTTGCATTAAAAATTAATTATTGCATATCTGGAAACAAGTACAAAGGTAGTGGTGATGGTGAATTGCCACGAAGCATTGTACATTTCGTGCAC
The DNA here is from genome assembly GCA_032191745.1 of Picea mariana. Taxonomy (NCBI): domain Eukaryota; kingdom Viridiplantae; phylum Streptophyta; class Pinopsida; order Pinales; family Pinaceae; genus Picea; species Picea mariana. Next base: position 17,406 of record JASDQU010207556.1, read on the forward strand.
CCGCCAACCTGAGAAACAAATTCCAAGAAATGCCCAAGTATGGAAAGGGGTCAAGTGGGTTACAAAAAAAAAAGGGCAGAAGATATACCCAGGGAAGAAAACCTCGCACCTAGACATTTTCTGAAAAATGAGTAACTAAAGAAAGAGAAAGCAAAGAGAAAAGAGAAAGCGGATGACAATTTTCGAAAGCGGGAATTGGTCTTAACAGTAACTATGGAGTACATTAAACATGTTAACAGGTTCTTCAATCAAGGAATAGGTACAATGAGTGATTTTTATAGTTTCCAAGATCTGTTTGTATAAGAGAAGCATCGAAAAGTTACAAGACAATTATTTTTTGGATGTTTAAGTAAAGTTTCTGCACTGTTAGCTTCACCACAAGTATAACAACGACATATATGAATTTTAATGTCCTCTCCTTCATATGATTGTTCCATTAGACTTCTCATAGTATATATTCTTTTATTTCAATTTGTTTGCTAATTTGTGGGCCGTGGAAGTCAAGGTGTTGTTTGCAGGCAACAGAACAATGGAAACGCAATATTGAACCCGCTTATTCGGAAAATCGCGAGCCAAAATTTTTGTACAATATGAAATGGGAAAGTCGTCGGTCAGGCTGGTGATATAAAAGTAAGTGAAATCTGAAGACGTGAATCTACCAACTTCCACACCTAGAAATTTTCCAAAAATGAGTAATACACACTAAATATGTACTATAAAGTATGAACATGAGATTTTATAGAGCATGTATGGATCCCACATTTCATACTTAGCCACTTTTTGGATTGCGGGTTCTTGGGCTGGCGGGCTCAAAAGTGGGCCACTATTGTGTCGTGGCCTACAAATAGTACCCATAATTCTGCGATATACAAATTGACAAGAAGACCTGCGGGCTAGCTGGGTCAACATTGCATTCCTATTGTTTAGTGTCATACAAACAACACTCAGAGTTCCGCGACATACAAATTGACAGACGAACTCCAGGGCTGACAACCTCAAGATTGTGATTGTTTACAGATGGTAATCTCTATCAACTATTTAACATTATCTAAAAACATTATTTTCAATACTAAATTATTAATATTAAATATTGAAATTGTAGAATTTAATTAGACAAAAAGGTTTGTACAATATGAAACGGGGAAGCGGTCGGTCGGGTTGGTGATATTAAAGTAAGTGAAATTTGAAGACGTGAATCCACCAATTTCCGCACCAAGAAATTTTCCGAAAAAAATGAGTAATACATAATATGTATTTTTAGAAACTACGAACATGAGATTTTATAGAGCATGTACTGATCCCGCATTCCATACTTAGCCACTTTTTGGAACACAGGTTCTCATGCTGGTGGGCTCAAAATTGGGCCTGTATTGTTCTGTGTCCTACATATAGAACCCAAGAGTACTGCGATATACAAATTGACAGGTGGACTTTCGGGCTGACTTGTTCAACATTGCATTTCTATTTTTCCGTGTCCTTCAAACACCACTAAGACTGATGACATATACAAATTGACAGATGGAATCTAGGGATGGAGGGCTCAAGATTGCGATTGTTTATGGATGTTGATCCCTATTAACTATCTAACACTACCTAAAAACATTATTTTCAATACTAAATTATTAATATTAAATATTGATATTCTATAATTTAATTACATAAAATTATTAAAGAGTGATAAATATCTTATTTAAAAGAAAAACCCACTTATTGGGAAACTTGCATTCCAAAATTTTTGTATAATATGAAATTGGGAAGAGGTCGGTTGGGCTGGTGATATAAAAGTGGGTGGAAATCTGAACACGTGTATCCGTCAAGTTCCGCACCTAGAAATTTTCCCAAGAAACTAGTAATACATACTAAATATGTACTTTTATAAAGTATGGGCATGTGATTTTATAGAGCATGTATGGATCCCTCATTCCATACTTAGCCACTTTTTGGATCGCGGGTTCTCGGGTTGGTGAGCTCAAAATTGGGCCTTTGTTGTTCCATTCCCTACAAATAGCACCCAGAGTTATACGATATATAAATTGACAAGTGGGCTTGCGTGCTATTTGAATTTTAAGGGCCTCGTGGTCATGTGATAACACAATTGGACTTGGGACAATTTATATTTGTTTATTAAAATATGAAACGGGGAAGTGGTCAGTCAAGCTGGTGATATTAAATAAGTGAAATCTAAACACATGAATCCGCCAACTTCTGCACCTAGAAATTTTCTGAAAAACGAGTAATAGATACTAAGTATGTACTCTTATAAAGTATGAACATGAGATTTTTATAGATCATGTATGTATCCCGCACTCCATACTTGGCCACTTTTTGAATCGTGGGTTCTCGGTCTGGCGAGCTCAAAATTGGGCCTCTACTGCTCCGTATCCTACAAATAGCACCCAAAGTTTCACGATATACAAAATTGACAGACGAACTTGCAGACTGGCTGGCTCAACATTGCACTTCTATTATTTCGTGTCTTCCAAACAACACTCAGAGGAAATCAACAATACATACTAAATATGTACTTTTATAAATGATGGACATGATATTTTATAGAGCATGTATGGATCCCTCATTCCATACTTAGCCATTTTTTGGATCGCGGGTTCTCGGGTTGGGGAGCTCAAAATTGGGCCTCTATTGTTCTGTGCGCTACAAACAACACCTAGAGTACCGCGATATACAAATTGACAAGCGGACTTGCGGGATGTATGGGTCAACATTGCACTTCTATTGTTCTATGTCCTCCGATGTCAGACTTCCGCGATAGAAAAATTGACAGATGAACTCTAGGACTGGCGGGCTCTAGATTGCCATTGTTTATGGATGGGTATCCCTATCAACTATCTAACATTATAAAAAAACACAATTTTCAAATACTAAATTATTAAATATTAAATATTGATATCGCACAATTTAATTACAAAAATTATCAATATTGAACCCGTCGATCCGATAACTCGCCTATACGAAAAAACCGCGAGCCAAAAAGGTTGTACAATATGAAATGGGGAAGCAGTCGATCGGGGTGGTGATATAAAAGTAAGTGAAATTTGAAGACGTGAATCCGCCAATTTCCATACCAAGGAATTTCCTAAAAAATGAGTAATACATACTAAATATGTACTATAAAGTATGKACATGAGATTTAGTAGAGCATGTAYGGATCCCACATTCCATACCTAGMCACTTTTTGAATCGTGGGTTGTCRGGCTGGCRGACTCAAAATTGGGTCGTTACTRTTCCGTGCCCTACAAATAGCACYCAGAATTTCACCATATACAAATTGACAAGCGGACTTGMGGGMTAGCTAGCTCAACATTGCACTTCTATTGTTTTGTGTCCTCCAAACAACACTCGGAGCTCTGCGATATACAAATTGACAGACATACTCCAGGGCTCGTGGGCTCAAGATTGCCATTGTTTACGGATGGTAATTCCTATCAACTATATAACATTATCTAAAAACATTATTTTCAACACTAAATTATTAATATTAAATATTGTTATTATATAATTTAATTAGACAAAAAAAATTTGTACAATTTGAAACGACGAAGCGGTCGGTCGGGCTAGTGATATAAAAGTAAGTGGAAATCTGAACACGTGTAGACGCCAACTTCCACACCTAGAAATATTCCGAGAAACAAGCCATACATACCAAATATGTACTTTTATAAAGTATGGACATGAGATTTTATAGAGCATGTACGAATCCTTCATTCCATACTTAGTCACTTTTTGGATAGCGGGATCTCGGGTCGGCGGGCTCAAAATTCAGTCTTAATTGTTTTGTGTCCTACAAATAGGACCCAGAGTTCCGTGATATACAAATTGACAGACGAACTTGCGGACTGTCTGGCTTAACATTGCATTTCTATTGTCCCATGTCCTCCAAACAACACTCGAAGTTCTGTGACATATAAATTGACATACAGATTCCAGGACTGGCGGGCTCAAGATTGCGATTGTTTACGAATGGTCATCCTATCTAACATTATCTAAAAATGTTATTTTCAAATACAAAATTATTAATATTAAATATTGATATTGTACAATTTAATTACATAAAAGTATCAAAGGATGTTAAATCGCTTATTTAAAAAGAAATGAAGGAAAAAAAACAAASTTTTTTTAAAATTCTATCACCACAAGCATAACAATGACCAATTTGAATTTTAAGGGCCTCTTGTGTATATGATAGCACAATTGGACTTCGCACAGTATACATTCGTTGATTTAAAATTATTCCAGGAGATTAATTTTACCAAGTTCATCGATCAAGGAAAAATGCTAAAACAAGCCACATGCTACATTTGCGTCACAACGCCATAGAAATTATTAGGTGGATTTGCGGGCTAGCTGGCTAAAAAATTTCAATTCTATTGTTTYGTKTCCTCCAAAMAATACTCAAAGTCCTGCAATATACAAATTGACAGACGAAGCCTAAAACCAAGAACCAATTAAACTCCAAACATGCCACAAGCAAGTTCCCACAAGGTTYCATAGAGCAAGACACATCRACCTTTGCATCRAACAATTTGATATACAAAGAAAAGACATTGTGGCATTYGTTTTCTCTTACATTTGGTATATGTACCCAATAGAAAATAKTCGGAGCCATGGGATATATGGGGTTTGTTGCCATGCTTCCCATTTTTGGACCAAACGATCTTATGCACATGCAATCCCAAGTATTTGAGTTCGATGAACATTGATCTGGATGTTGAAGAAATATTATAGAGACACATGAGGTATTTTCGTTTACTGCCAAAGTTTGATATTTTTTTCCCCTTCTTCAACCGATATGAAAAATTGCATTGTCCTCATTTAAGGTAAATTTGTTGTGTATCCAAAAATCGCGCAACATGTAGACACTGCTTGCCTTTTTCTATTGATATGTTTCATATAACAATTCTGCCAACTTAGGAAGCACATTTTGTAACAGAGGCTACCTAATCGTACAATGCACGGTTGTGTTGCCCATGGTTCGGATGGTATCATTGAGGCAATGTCCATATATATATGGACATTTTTCACCACATCGCAGACAATCAATCGTATAATCACTTATCAAAGCGGAGGCAGAAGTAGGAGCGTTGCATTTCACACATACAGGTTCAAAGGGGGTCGAGTATGCATTCAATGCAACTAAAACACCTTCAACTTGGGAACCCAAGCATAGGAATTAATACATTGAACAATATAATACACAACTGCACCCCCCCTTAAAAAAAATAAAATAAAATAAAACAAGCCAAAGAAATTTGGTGAAGGTTATTTGTATAAGCAAAGTGAGGATGATTTTGTGGATGTATATGCACAATAGTTGTAGAGCTAGCTAGTTTCTTTAGATCTTGTACTATATCTCCTTGAAACTCTGTTACAAACGTTGCCTGGGTTGTCTGAATGATCCTTTATCTAACATCCCTTTTCTTTGTTATATTTTTGAAAAGCATAAGTGGAATCTGACCTCTATGCAATTGTGCTCCATTGACAAAAAATAATTTGAGTAGGTATCGAACAATTGCATCTACAACATGGAACAATGCAATATTTGTGTAACTTACCTGAGATACATGCACATGCGAAATTAAAGGAAAAAAACGGATATGGAAAGTGGTACCTTTTCCTTGTCCTTGTCCGACTCTCCATCCTTTATATGGAGAATGTGTTGCAAGCCAAGTTTTCTCGCGAGTGTGTCAACTGCGTCAATGGTTCTGATTGGGTAAATATCACTACTCTGTGCAAGCTGACTGATAATCGCGTCCAGGATGAAATGATATTCTAAAAAACATCGAGATTTTTTTCCACAATACTTGTTTTTTTGAGTGAAATAATCCGATCATAATCACCACGGTCATATACTATTTTGGGCAATATATTAATTTTGTTTATAGATATCCCATTACCCGACAATATCTTTTCTGCATGTTTCTAGACAAGCTGTGTAGGAATACTTGGTGTCACTGTCATCATGGCCTCCTTGTCTGTCATGTCATCATGCATAATGGATCTAGTTTTTTTTTCCTTGTCCAAGTAGCTTCTATAGATGACCATTATGTCTCCGACGAACACTTTTCTAGTTCAGTGGTTGTTCAAGCCCTCTATTGATAGTACTTTGGGTGTTACAGCTCTAGACCTGGTGACAATTTTTGAATGGGAAAACTAAAGTGAATGGTAGTGTACATTTTTTTTTTGTATTCTTCTTTCACTGGCATAAATCTACAAGTACATGCATAACTTCGATGAACTATGGAGCCATAGTTTTGCAACCACACCTCTTATTCTACATATTCACCATGCCATAGATGAATAAACAACTAAGGATATTTGTCTGGTAAACATACTAAGAGCATAGCTTATGCATCTTTACCTTTGGCCTTGTTGGTCTGCTGATGTCTGGGATGACTGACTGCTCATGGCCATGTCACTAGTCCAAATTTTTTCGATACAAGCATGTGCAGATGAACATCATGACTAAAAAAGCATATGCATTGTATATTGTCCATCAGAAGGACTAGATAAGTGTAAAATTGCATGCATATGATTTTTTTAATTAGAAAAAGTGTGTAACAGTAAACAGGGCGTGAGGGCGGGGCACCACAGCCAATCTGTATATCGCAGACCCCCGGAAGCCAGGGGAGAAATCTTGAACCCGCCATCCCGACACCTGCAATTGACAAAGTGGGTAAGTATGGAATAAGGTAGAAGCACGACCATAGATGCGAAACCGTTAGTCCGCCAAGCGACACACCGAGGCATTTTCGGAAACACCACTAAGAAGATCAATTAGAAAACAAAAGGGATAATAGAAAATGGAAAAAGTAGAAATAGTGAGGGAAGAAAGGGCCATTTATGCTAAGCCATTGTTTTCAACTCTAATATTATATTCCTCCACCCCGTTTGTATATTTAATTTACCAACACAGTTAGTATACCTTTTAGAAGATTATACCATAGAACCCTCTGTCGTTGTACAAAACAATTCATCTTCCTATCCAACCAACCTGTTTCTTCCAAGGTACCAACGCCAAATTTTCAATGGACATGAAGGAAAGTTAGTATAAACATAGACATGTAAAAGAAAGAGAAACAATTCTAATTGTTCCAATGTAACAACAAGCAGAATACACAAAATATATTATATTTGAAGGAAGAAAAGAAGGGGAAAAAATAAAAAATAAAAAAAAGTGCAAAGCAGCAGAAGAAGCACAACAAATATACAGACATTAAATGAAAAAATGAACATTGGAATATGAAATAAGAGCACATGTATCCACTTGTGTAATTCCTCGACTACATTCTCGCCAAACATTTCATTGTCCTCTCCAGCCATTCTGTTTGTTTAAATGTAGCAATGCAGTGAAAACACAACAAATATGAAGTAGGATAGTATGCAGGAATGCATGTAATGAAGATACAATAAACTAGGTGAACACATATACAGATAATAAATGAAATACAAAACAATGCAATATGAAATAAAAGTACACGCATGCACCTTTCTATATCTTCTTCAAGCGATGCAGTCAACACTCTATTGTTTTCTCCAACTATTTTGTTTGTTTGAATGTGGGAACACACAAAATACAATGAACATGAATGGAAGATGGTATGCAGCGGACAACAAGTAACATGTACATACAGTAAAAGAGACTCAACGAACAGGCTAAAAGATAGGTAGAAACATGAACCTTTGCGCTTCTCCATCCATAGCTATGAATGTGCAATTTCTTTTTCCTTTCCCAAAATATATTACAAGCCACAAAATTTTATGAAATTGCATGGTCGTAGCTAAAACATTTATGGTTTTCCATGGAAAGGTATCCAGATATGATTCCACCGATGGAAATACATGTTCTTTATCCTCCACACAGACTGTTGTCCCCACGATACAAGATTTTGGTTTTCCATGGCAAACTAACCAGATATGCTTCCAGACATGGAAATATAATTTTGCAGAATCTTTGTTGTACACATCATATCTCAAGCATAAGACAGATTGTATCATGGGCATACCAGTTTGTGTAAAGGACAAAGAGCATGCATTGTCATATGGGCACATTTGACCAAACATGGTTTATAAACGCAGCTTGCGTATGCTTTATTTTAACAAAAAAACAACAGATATTGCAATTGCACATGCACTTCTCGAAGTATTTTTCATGCAACTATTTTCTTTCATGCCAGCACTGAGGCACCAACAAAATCTCACAGAAGAATAGATATCGACCTTGCCAAACAGGGAAAATAACACAACTGCATATCGACTCGTGGGTGTAGGGGATGAACACCGTAAAGTGGCCAAAAAACAA
>JASDQU010207557.1:7289-28431 GCA_032191745.1 Picea mariana
TTTTATTAAAAATTTATAACTTTTTGTGTTACCATTCTTTAAATTTTTAAGATTATAAATATTTGGAAGGATAACATTTTATTTTTCAAATTTTTTTTGGATGGATTTACTAAATATACACTTGTGAATTGAAGTACAATTATTTTTTTAACTTTTCATTCTTAAGGGTTGGATTATTATATACCCTTCCAAATGAAATTAAGACCATCCCTTCAGACTTTATCATTGACGCACACTACCATCCATAAACAAAGATCTTACATAAAGCCCTTAAAGCACCATCTATCTTGCCTGAGTGTGTGTCTCTAAATATAGTTTTTTTTTTATATCTTTCTTTCACATATATATAAATATTTATATATTTATATTTATATTTGAGATAGATAATAATATTATTATAAAATTTAATACATAATATTTAGTACTACAAACATAAAAATTTAAAGATAAAATCTTAATTATTATAAAAATAGTAGTTTTTTATATAATAATATATATTTATATATGTTAATTTTTATTTTTTATATTGTATATTTATAATGTTTATATCTTTCTTTCATTAAGTCGACATGCGTCCCTCTTGTTATCACTCTGTAAATTTTTGTGGTAGCAACAGAAAATCTCAGAGGTAACCACAAACCTATTTTCAGACTTGAAGCTAGCCTCCTTCCCATACATAGAGGGCTCTCTCCTACTATTTATTCAATCAATACAAGGGATAGATTTTATGTGGATTAAAAGTTTATGAAATGGTTGGTGGGGATTAGAGAAACACCCATTGGGAATGGAGTCATAAGAGATATCAATTCTAAGTTTTCAAAACATGAAAGAACATCATTTAGTCTCAAAGGCAAGACAAACAACTATTGCTAGACTTACAATCTATAAAGCATGGGTAGATGAAAGAGAAAACACTCAAAGCTACACATAGCATTCAATTCAAATGAATTATGCATAAACTTATCAGAATGAAAAGTGAATATCTGAAACAAGACAGGCACAAAGCATGTTGAAATGAATTATGCATCAAAGATTTCTTATTCAAATGAAGAATAACACATTTAATGATAAGAGAGAAAGAAATACATACACTAAGAACAATGACTACAATAGTTGAACACAAGGATCTCTGAGTAAATAGCTCAAACACTTGTCTGTAAACCTTTCATTAATGTCCAGAAAATATTACAGCACCAACAGTCTCTTTCTTACTCAACTCTCGGACCATTTTACAATCCTCCTCATGATAATATATAGAATTGCATTACAATATAACTCAATTAGGTTGAAATCATTAGGGTTTCACTTTCAATAAGGAGTTACAATTGACTCCAATTTTTTAGGGTTTAGTTTTTAACTAATTAAGTTTTTGCGAAAATCTGTAAAAATAGGTTGTAAATATCCCTTTGAATCTCCCAAATCATGACACCTATGTAAACACGGAGAGAGGTTTTTGTATATGAACCCGTGCTTAAGAAAAACCTATTTCAATTTGTTTCTATCAATCACCATATGCTCAGAATTTGAGCTTGAAGTTAACTGGAAAAACAATCAACTACAAGAAATTTCACAGCAACCAGGAAATTTCGCAGCAAACTACAGTTTCACAACAAATTGCAGCTTAGCAGAAAATAAAGTGAATTTTTTATGGTAGATAGGGTTAAATCACCTGAGATATATGTAGCATCAAATGAAGCTTCAATGGCGTCCAAGAATCATGAAAGGCTTTAGCATTTCGTAGCAATTGCAGTTTCACAACAAATCACAGTTTCACAACAAATCAGAGCTTTGATGATTTTAAAGAGGAAATAAAAAATGACCATAAAAACCTGATTGAAAATGATAACATTGACTCCCATGATCTTACCATATTTTTTGATTGTTATGGAGATAGGTTATTTTTTAAGTGATTTGACATTGACAGTTAGTCGTTGCAAAAAGCTAGAAGGTTTCGCAATGAAATTTGAACTGATTGGTTGCAAGTATTTAAAAGATACAATTTGTATTAAAAAGAGTAAGTAATATTTTGTACATGTGATATCATGTTCCCATGACCCTTTGAAGACATAATGTAACAACTTAAGACTCACCCTTTTCAAATGATGACAAAGGACTATAGGATGGCAATGTGACATAACTAACTTGACCTTGAACAAGACTAGCCACTTCACCTAGGACTTGGAATGATAATCTAACTTCCTTAGACATGACCTAATAAAAGCCCCAAACTTAACTCATAAATGAGTGAACCCAAGAAAATATGTCATGGAACACTAACCATAGGACCCTGACACATGATCTTTAAAAGACCAGGACATGACTAAAAGACTCAATAGCAAGAAAACAAGGAGTTTTGACTTTGTAAATTTATATTGACTAACATAGGCTCTAATGGGGATGATATCCTCCTTGTGAGGTAGCAAAGAAAATGGTAGACTAGTAGCCTTCATCCATTGGATTGTTCCCAACCTCTGATACCTGTAACCTGCTCTGTGAGCTGCCCGACAACCAAATCCACTGAAAACCCAAAATTGTACACTGTTTTCAAATGAAATATGAAAATGAAAAACAAACTTTGAATAGTGATTGTTAAAAGGATGCTCAAAAAGTGAGCTTATTCACACCTACCTACTGAACTGAAACATGAGTTGCTCGATCAAGTGAAATCAAAGGCCCAGTGCAACCATGAAAGTACTTTATCTATTGGTTGAGTTCCTTGCATGTCTTTGTTTGGGGGTAAAAGGAAAACCCCGCTTAATGGCAACTTATCTGAAATTTTGAAAGCATATTCAATGTTGAAAAAAATATGAAAAATTAGGCCCACTTTCTAACTCCAAAAAGACTGCAAAAGGATCTTCAAATGAATGAAAATTGATGTCTTTCTCATACAAAATATTGTGAATCTGCTCCAAGTGATTTACATGCCATGAATCTACCCATTCATCTGCATCTTCAATTTCATATGCTTCTACCCAATGGTTGTCATAAAGAGGATGAAAATTTTGATGAGACTGTTGCAAACAAAAATATGTTGAATAAGAAAACAATGTTGCTTGCAATACTAACTCTTCATCCTCCTCTTTTCCAAATTCATAGTTTACCAATGGCTGAAAATTTCCACAAATAAAATTTTCAATATAGCAAGCTACATGATCATTAAGAACATGGAAAGGTTGTTGATTTATAATGTCATTATTTTATTCCAGTAAATAGATGGGATTTTTCATCAACTCAAATCCTTTTCTTTCATTAATAATTTCAAAATTCTCTTTCAGAAACATTAATGACGAAAAACATAGAGGAAAAGAATTGCTTGCATCTGACTCCCTACTTTCCTCATGATTTTTATCATTGCTAAGATATATGGGATGAATAGTTTCATTGGACCGTTGAAACCAAATAATTCTTGATGGAGAACATGCAACTGGTTGTTCTTGAGATTTATCCCCACTATAATCATCATATTCATCATATATAGGTAAACTAGAAAACTCTGCATTTTGTGACAACTGTTGTTCATGAAAACCAATATTTTTTTGATCTCCTACTTCTTCAAAAGCTAAGTATAAGTGATCTTGAGAAAAATTTGGATATTTGGCATCCTCGCAATCATTAAAATCAAACGAAACTTCTTGATATTGAAAATCAATAGTAAGAAAAATTGGGACAACAAACTTCTTTTGAAGAAGTGGATCATGGTCTTCTGCAAAAACATCATTATTGAAAGCTTCAAGAAAATGCATGTAACAATATATCTTCTGCTCATACACTTCACCATCTTCCTCTGTATTTACAACTTCATCCAAAATCTGATTTGGTATCTTCTCACATACTTCAAGATTATCCTCTATCTCTGGAGCATCAAAAATCATTTGTTGCAAGGTAACAAACCTCCTCTCCATCAGAAGGAAAGCCAACTCTAGATGAAAAGTTGTTGCATAACACAGCATGGCAACAGCTTCAGAGGGTTGGATCTCTTTGAGAACCCTGCAATAGAAACTAAAAAATCTCCTACTGAACATAAAGATAGTTTCATCCTTCTTCCTCTTCATAGCATAAAAATAAAAAATATGTTGATCCAATGACTTCCTCTCACCCCAAAACCTCAAAATGACATCCTTCAATTCCTCCCATGAACTGATTGATTCAGGATGCAAATTCCTAAGCCATTCTTTGGTATCCCCTTGTAGTGATTGAGAAAAGGTTATCATACAAACATCATCATGCTCAACTTCAAAAAGGTCAATGAAATTTTCAAAAGCCTGAAGGTGTATTTCAACTGTAAGGTTTTCAAATTCCCCATCAAATTTGGGAAGGTATTTGTAATGTTTTGGAGGAAAGGCATGGAAAATATGTGGCAATTTCAAAGGTCTATATATCTCTTGAATCTTGGAGGGTATATGATTATGTACAGGAGGTGGTGTATCATTATTGGTCTCTTGAGGCTCACAAGATTGATCATGATCATCATATATCTTAGATAAAGGCTCTTGGACATGCTCAGTAATGTAAGAAGAAGGATATACAAGTGGAGTTCTATGGTCTTCATTTGAATGCAGTAAGCAATGGAAAATCCTCTTGATATGTTCAAGAAAGGACAAGAAATAATTGATTAAAAAGAATATTAAATCTTGAAGAAAACTCAAGCTTTGGTACCTGGTTATTTGTATTTTCATGTTTTTGTCAATAAGGCTCATTCTCTAGTGGAGTCTTTGAATTTGATTGAAGCTTAACAAGAGTCACCATAAAAATCTCTAAAATATGGATTTTTCTTAAAAAGGAGTTGTCAGGGTAAAAATATTACAGCCATTCTTGATGTTTGATTCTTTGTTTACCCTCAGGAATTAGATCTGAAACAATAATACATATCTTCCATGTAAAATTTCACTTTCGTTCCCTGACAATGATGCCAAAATGTTATCACTCTGTAAATTTCCTTGGTTGCAACAGAAAATCTCAAAGGTAACCACAAACCTAGTTTCAAACTAGAAGCTAGCCTCCTTCCAATCCAAATACGGCTCTCTCCCACTAGTTCCTCAATCAATATAAGGGCTATATTTTATGTGGATGAAAATTTTCTGAAATGGTTGGTAGGGCTAAGAGAAACACCCATTGGGAATGGAGTCATAAGGGATATCAATTCTAGGTTTTCAAAACTCGAAAGAACAATATTTAATATCAGATGCCAGAAAGTCAACTATTTCTAGACTTACAATATATAAATCATGGGTATATGAAAGAGGACACAATCAAATCTACACCGAGCATTCAATTCAAATGAATTCTGCATAAAGTTATCAAAATGGAAAGTGAATATATGAAACAAGACAAACACATAGCATACTGAAATGAATTCTGCATCAATTATTTCTCATTCAAATGAAGTAGAACACATTTAATGATAAAAAAGAAAGAAATACTTACACTACAAAAACTGATTACAATAGTTGAACATAGGAATCTCTGATTAAATAGCTCAAACACTTGTTTGTAAACCTTTCAAAAATGTCCAGAAAATATTACAGCACCAACAATCTCTTTCTTACTCAACTCTCGAACCATTTTACAATCCTCCTCATGATAATATATAGAATTACATTACAATATAAATCAATCAGTTCTAAATCATTAGGGTTTCACTTTCAAAAAGGAATTACAAATGACTCCTATTTTTTAGGGTTTACTTTTTAACTAATTAAATTTGGCGAAAATCTGTAAAAATGGGTTGTAAAGATCCCTTCGAATCTCCCAAACCATGACACCTATGAAAAAATGAGAGGTTTTTGTAGATGAAACCGTTCTTAAGAAAAACCTCTTTCAATTTGTTTATATAAATGACCATCTACTTGGAATCTGAGCTTGAAATTAACTGCCAAAGCAGTCAGCTACAGAAAATTTCGCAGCAAATTGTAGTTTCGCAGCAAATTGCAGTTTCGAAGCAAATAAAGTGATTTTTTTTTATGGTAGATAGGGTTAAATCGCCTGATAGATCTGTATCGGCAAATGAAACTTCAATGGGATCCAAGAATCATGAAAGGCTTTAGCATTTCGTAGCAATTGCAATTTCGCAGCAAATCAGAGCCTTGATGATTTTAAAGAGAAAATAACACATGACCATAAAAACCTGATTAAAAGAAAATGAAACTTCATGATTTTGAAAATCAACAGTAAGAAAATTTGGGACATCAGATTGCTTTTGAAGAAGTGGATCATGGTCTTCTGCAAAAACATCATTATTGAAAGCTTCAAGAAAATGCATGGAACAGTATATCTTCTGCTCATACACTTCACCATCTTCCTCTGTATTTACAACTTCACCCAAAATATGATTTGGGAGCTTCTCGCATACTTTAATATTATCCTCTATCTCCTAAGCATCAAAAATCATATGCTGCAAGGTAACAGACCTCCTCTCCATCAGAAGGAAATCCAGATCACGATGAAAAGTTGTTTCATAACACAACATGGCAACAACTTCAAAGGGTTGGATCTCTTTGGGCATCCTGTAATAGAAACTGAAAAATATCCTACTGGACATAAATATATTTTCATCCTTTTTCCTCTTCATAGCATGAAACTCGGAAATATGTTGATCCCATGATTTCATCTCACCCCAAAACCTCAGAAAGACATCCTTCAGTTCCTCCCATGAACTAATTGATTCAGGTTGCAAATGCCTAAACCATTCCTTGGTATCTCCTTGTAGTGACTAAGAAAAGGCTCTCATACAAACATCATCATGCTCAACTTCAAAAAGGTTAATGAAATGCTCAAAAGATTGAAGGTGTTTTTCAGCTATAAGGTTTTCAAACTCTCCATAAAATTTGGGAAGGTACCTGTAATGCTTCGGAGAAAAGACATGGAAAATATGTGGCAATTTCAAAGGTCTATATCTCTCTTGAATCTTGGAGGGTATAGGATTATGTACAGGAGGTGGTATATCAGCCTTGGTCTCTTGAGGCTCACAAGATTGATCATGATCATCATATAGCTCGGATGAAGGCTCTTGTTCATGCTCAACAATGTAAGAAGAAGGATATACAAGTGGAGTTCTATGATATTCATTTGAATGCAGTAAGGAATGGAAAATCCTCTTTATATGTTAAGGAAATGACAAGAAATAATTGATTGAAAATAATATTACATCTTGAAGAAAACTCAAGCTTTGGTACCTATTTCTTTGTCCTTTCATGTTTTTATCAGTAAGGCTCATTCTCCAACGGAGTCTTTGAATTTGATTGAAGCTTGATATGAGTCACTATAAAAAGCTCTAAAATATGTATTTTTCTGGAAATGTAGTCGTCGGGGTAAAAATAGTACATCCAATCTTGATGTCTAATTCTCTGTTTACCCTCGGGAATCAAATCTGAAACAATAATACATATCTCCCAGGGAAAAGTTCACTTTCGTTCCCCAGAAACGATACCAAAATGTTATCACTCTATAAATTTCCTTGGCTGCAACAACAAATCTCAGAAGTAACCACAAACCTACTTTCGGACTGGAAGCTAGCCTCCTTCCAATCCAGAGAGGGCTATTTCCTACTAGTTCTTCAATCAATACAAAGGATATATTTTATGTGGATGAAAAGTTTATGAAATGGTTAGTAGGGTTGAGAGAAACACTCATTGAGAATGGAGTCATAAGGGATATCAATTCTAGGTTTTCAGAACTTGAAAGAACAACTTTTAATCTTAGAGGCCGGACTAATCCAGGTGGATCTCGGTGGCCAACCTCCTTTTCTACTTAATCAACATTTCAATCCTATGGTTTTGATAAACCATGATATTCACCCTTTTGATGGGGAATGTAATGTAATACCATCTTCATGTGTTAATTACATACATCATGTAATGATCTTATGTACATGCCTAAAACATAGCGTTAATGTATCAGATCCCATTAGAACTCCACAGTTAAGTGCGCTCGGGATAGAGTAGTACTGGGATGGGTGACCTCCTAGGAAGTCCTAGTATTTCACATGCCTATGGAATTTTATATACTTAGAATAATTTATCCCACATGCATCATGGGAATTGTTGATCCGGATTATTTTTGGCATGAAATGAGAGCGGAGATATAATAAAAAAATGCACAGAGATATCACGGATATCCAATAATATAACAAAAATATATCATAGATGAAACCATAAACACAGAGATACAGTAATACACTATTTCTATTAATGAAAAAAATGTATAGAGACTGTAAAAATATAGAGTGAAAGACTTGCTAGAATGGTGCCAGCTTATCTCTGAGAAGAGATGACAGCTACTCGCATTCGCAAGAAGATAATTACAATGAGGCTCTAAAGGAATTTTTATAATAAACATGAATGCAAAAAACCCTAGACATCCAAAAACCTAACCCTAGGAGATGAAGTGCCAAAAGTCATGTGGGCCCCGTTTGGGTAAGTTAATACATCAACTTCCCAGGGTCGTAACTTTTGCATACGATCTTTGTTTTAGGCGCATGATAGCCCGTTGGAAAGGTAATGTTGAGGAGATTAATTTTGGGGGCTCAATCATGCCTTTGGCCATATTTGAGAAGCTTTATCTCGAAAAAGCTTCATTTAGGCCCTCAAAATGGCCCCGGAAGTTAAAAACTGCTAAAAATAGTAAATTACCAAAATTGCCAGAAAACTATTTTGAGCCAGTTGGAAAAGGTGGGTGGCCACTAATATCCACATGGATCAATCCTCCCTCCTTAGGAAGAAATGGTCAACATTGTGTTGAGTGCCCAGGGGAGAGGGAAAAGCATTTGCTGAATTTGCATCTTGATAAGCTGCTTGCCTTGTTGGAGAAGTTGTGTTGCTTAGCTTGTTGAAGGTTGTCACAAACAGGTGGCTGGAAGGGTTGGACCTTTTTAGCCAGTCTGGCTACATGATATGCCTGTGTGCAGAAGGAATATTTGTGCTTTGTTGCAACCTTGTCGACCTGCTTTTGTTGGATAGAAGGTGCTTGGAGTGAGGCTGTAGTGGTTGCAGTGGCCTTTTGTTCCCCTTTTGAACAAATTGTGATGAAGATTAATTTTGCAGTATGAGATACTACCTTGTGGCACTTTTTATGTGGAACAGTAGTCAGAACTACCTCTTGTATTCTGTAGAGATGACCCCCCATTGAAACAATGACACTATGGGGTCGAGACTCGTAAACAACATGGCACTTCCACATATATGGTTGGCCCAAGAGAACATAATAGACATCCAGTGGGGAAACATCACATAATACCACATCCTTGAAGGGTTGGATGTCGTATGACAATCGGCACTGTTGGCTGACACGAAGATATCGTCCTTGGCGAAGCCATCCGATGTTGTATGGTTGCGGGTGTGGTGTTGTCGACAATCCCAACTGTTTGACGACCTTTGTTGAGATGAAGTTCTTTTGGCTTCCACTATCAACAATAAAATGCAGCGGGGTCCCCTTCACCCACATCTATGAATGAAAAAGGTGCTCCCCCTCTACAGGATCTGTTGGTTCTTCTGGTTAAATTGTTGTGGTCGCAACAATAGCAGTGGGGTCTATGTCGATGATCTGTCTTTTACCAGTATTTTCAGAATCAAATTATGAATCAGGGTTCAGCTCCTTGTCTTTGATCTCGGCCACCAATGACTTTTTTGAGCGACATTCATCAGTGTTGTGCCAGGGGATTTTGTGGAAATCGCACCATTTTCCAGTGTCCTTCTTTATCTTCCCGTGACCCTTCTTTTCTTGTGGCTTGGACAGATTTTCAGGAGATTGTTTGTTAAGCTCGTCTTTGTCATACTTTGGTTGTTGCAGATTTGCAGACCCAAAATCTTGTTTGTTCTGGTGCTTAAATTTTCGCTCAATTTTAACAGCATATCGATAAGCAACACCGAGTGATGAGATGTCCAAAAAATCCATTCTTTGGATGTATCTATGTAGATCCCCACGGTATTTCAGTACCAAATGTCGTTCGGAGTCTTTGATACCCAGCTTGGTGCGCAGGGTATGGAAGGTATTGGTGAACTCCGTAACTGCTTGGCCCCTCTCTTGCTGCAATGTGGTCCATCTCATGTACTGGTCCTCATAGCTGCCAACAGGGTAATAATGTTCATTTACTATTGTTATAGGACTAATCGATAGGTGTGGACACTAACGGATCTCCTTAGATCCGCCTGGATCTAGAACAAAACAAGATAGGACACGACTCTTTCCCTAAGTTGTAATCATTGAATCCACTAATAGGAAGGAATAAGTGGCATACCTTTATATCGCATCCTTGGGTCTCTGTTGTTCCCGCTTCGCTCTGGTGCTCTCGTGAAGTCAAGTCCAAGACAACACAAACCAACCATAGTGAATATAGAAAAGCATATTCAACGTCAACTTATGCATATGATCAAGGAATTACACAATAAAGTAAGAGTGACTTTATGGGAAAAGGACATGTCTTTGTATCATATTAATTGAAAGTAGAAGATACAACCTGATTGCCTTGATGTTGCAAGGTTCCTTTGAGTGACTCTTGGTTCCAACACACACGATTGCTATGTACTTGCATGAAGAAGATCCAATTCCTCTTGATAGACCAAATAGAGTCTTCAAGCTTCTGTCCAAGCAGGGTTCTTCACACAATTCTTTCACCAATTCTTCATTCAATCTTTCTTAACCTTTTCCATGAGAAACCTTTCAATAAATAGGAGAAGGAGAGATGGTTACATGGATGAGGATGATCCCATCAAATCTGAGAAGTCAGTAGAATGACAACCATGCAAATGCCAACTCATTTTCTAGAAGATTCCCTTCTAGAACCCTCGAGACCTCTTCTCCTTTCCAAGCTTAAAAACAGGTTTGCACCCTGTGTATGGATCAGACTACGAGAATTTCACACCCTAAGTGTGGGTGGCCTGCGAGAATGAGGGATTCTCGCACCCTAGACCATAGGTAGCCTGTGAACTCATCTTAAAAATATGTTTTTTTGGAAGAAGACAAGAGCCACTTTTCTCAAGCAAAAAGTCTTTGTTGGGAGCCTAAATACATCACTGTTAAGACATCACCAAAGTGACCAAAATCATGTGTAACAGAATGCCCCCCAAAGTATGAGGCCGGAATCTGTGACAGCCGAAATACTTTTTAAACTGTGTGTGTGTGTCAGAAACTAGGAGTGCACCTAATTGGAAACCTGCAAACAACCAAGCATCTGCAGAATATAATACCAGTTCTGAGGTAGGCATTCCCATACTCAGATCATAGACGGATGACATCATGAATGTAGGTCATGGCCACCAATCATACATCGTGGATCCATGTCGTCAAAATACTACATAGCCACCAGGAATACACCGTGGATCTATGCTAGAAGACTCAAATTAAGATGACATAGCCACATGACATACAAAGTGGATCTATGTGTCGATGAAAATCATACATACTCCATCACAGCCTGGATCAAAAACATGGGACCCAGGGTCTTCAATTCCATCACCAGAAAGTACGAATCTAGCCATGTGATTACATGTGTTGAAGTCGAACATGGTAGAAACCACTTGATTACCGGTCATTGATGAAACCGTTAACAAGCGTGAGGGAAATCACCATTAATGTCAATGACTCCCAAGGTACACTAGTACAATCCAACAAATGTGAATAAATGAGTTGAGGTCGAACATTCGACGGAATCTCCCAATCAGGGGTCAATAATAAAAACCCACTGTCGAAAGCGAGGAAACATGCCATTGAGACATGCAAGCTCCAAGGTACCAAATAATTTATAAGCCTTGTTTCTGGATAATGAGTAGGAGTCGACGGAACAAGACTCGTCACAGGAGGGCCTTGATGTATCCCCCATCAATGACACGAAATAAGTAACAGATTTTGAAGGTGAAATAGAGTATGAATATAGGTTGAAATGGACACAGGGAAGGCCAACATGGTAAGAATGGACAACTGCGGATGGCCGACTCAATAGAGGGTTTGGATGAACTTCTCTTGAACATATGAATGACATGACCAAGGACTTGGCAGCACTGACTCAGAGACGACCCAGGATATGACCTTGTAGCAAGTCGAATGAGAGACAAATGGATTTCCCAAACTGGCTTCAAATAATGAATAGGGGGTGTCATGTTCAAGAGTGACACTTACTGCCATTAATATGAATATGAAAACACATCTCTTTCCCAAAATTTTCCCTACCATTTCTGGCGAGTACCTCTTTATTTTTACGCAAACTTGAAGAGGATAACATATGCTTATTGATGTAATTTCATCCTTCGGACGAGTCCCTTGGAGTATGTTTAACGAACCCTAGGAAGGAGTGGCTCGGTCCCATTACGGGTCTTTCGATGTTTTTTTAACGAGTCCAAAGATAGAAAACTTAGGGGTTTTTCATGTTTTGAGAGTCTGAAAAACACTTAAAGAGAACTCTCTTAGTTCCTTTTTTGTAAAATAGTTCGACAGGACCCATAAAGTGATAAACTATCGCCCATCGAACATTTTGTTCAGATACTTTTACGAGTGTGAACAGAACAAGGTCGCTCGGCAATCTTTTCGTTTTTATGGAGTGTGAAAAGAGCTTAAATGATACTCCTTTGCGTTCATCATTTTCGTGTTACCATGACGAGTACAAAAAGACAAGAAAAGTATACTCAGTTACGTTCTCATGTATTTTTGAGCGCGAGAACGAACAAAGACTGAGCTCGAGGTTTTTCTAAAAACCATAAAAAGCAGTCGTACATGCAACGAAAAATAAAAAAACATCCGTACTCCTTCGTGTGGACTTCAAAGTCGCTATAGCTGCAAAAATTCACACTCATAGGACTATTAGGCATTAGGTTTTATGGACAAAAAAATATAAAAATCAACAAAAATGGTAAAAACTGAATAAATATGGGTAAATAGGGCTTTTACCATTTTCATTGTGATTTTGCCAAGAACTTTGCCCAATACACCTCATTTTCCCCCAAATTTTGTTGCTCAATCGTGGGAGGCACAAGCGACCATTTGGCGAACCGTCTCCATCAACAAGGTAAGCTCTTGATCCTCTACCTTTTCCATGGTTTGGTTTTAGTTTTTATTGGCAATTTTCAAGGTTTTGGGTTTGTTTTAGGGCCAAAACTTGTGCCCAAGCATTCTCACAGGCTAGCCATGCAGGACCTGCGAGAATCTCGCACTGTGCTAAAGGGGCACCTATAGGGGCCGAAAAATGAAATTTCAATTTGATTTTTGCTAAATAAAAATTATGCCAAGGTTTGAAATAAGTTGTCGACCTTTCTCTTATGGTTCTTGTGCAGGCATTTGACCATCACGATGCTGGAGTGGTGAGAAAGAGAACATGAGGAGAACGATACCATTGTCAGGAATGACCCGGGTACCGTTGCTACCCTCCAAGACTGTGGGCTCTTGAAATTCTTCAAGATTTCGGGCATGAGGGCCCAAATCAGGTTGTTGGAGTACTTGGTTCATATGTGGGACATGGACCAATAGTTTTTTCACGTGGGAGTCCACACATTGACCCTAGATATCGAGGATATCTACTTTCTAACAGGGTTATCACAGCATGGGTACCACGCTAGCTTGACTGGTAGCCGAGGTGGCGGACTCCCTATGAGTGAGTATTGTCACCAGTGCTATGTTCCAGAGGCAGAAAGAAGCAAGGACAAGGTTGCTATTTGGGGGGTCCAAAATTTGACCCTGCGAACCATCTTGTTCACTATAGAACGCATGTCCAGGAGTGCAGCTCCACACATGGCTCTCCAGAGCTGCTTCCAATATGTCATAGAGTGCACAGATTCATGAGTCTTCAATTGGTCGGATGCAGTTCTCCACAGTATGAAGAGGCAATTGATGAAATGCAGGAGGGGAAACTTGAAGCAGTTTGGGTACGGATCACTTTTGGTGTCCTTCTTTCTCGAGAGGGTCCCATTGCTGATATTATAGGTTGATTGGGGTTTACCGGCCCCACAGGATCCGAGGATGCTGAGGTGGTGTAACCTCATGGACCGACACGTAGCTGGGCCCATCATCAAGTACAATGATTCATTTTTCGACTGGTTGTGGCCACAGATGCTGATGATTGATGAATACACATACGCTAGTTTTGATTTTCGAGGGGATCCAGATTTGTCCCTACTTGAGGATGCTCAGTGGGGTGACCTAGGTAAGAAGTACACATTTTGTTCTTTTAAATGTTTTTGTAATTTTTATCATATAAAATTTTTTTATGTTTGTCCAATAACTAATCAAAAAATATCTTTTTGATGACACAGATGTGGGGCCATATCGACCTCCAGGAACGTCTCTTATTCAGCGGCGAGGAGAGGTGGCTCTAGCGGCGCGATGGGATGTCGAAGACTATGAGGCAATGGAGAAAAACTTGGAGGGGTCACTACTGACATTTCAGATATGGCTATCAGGGAGATCCCTAGGCGTTATCAGTGCCACACTGTGGACGTGTCAGAGTCTATTAGTCGATTTCTTCGTAGGGTGGCCCAGGCGGTTGTGTGTTATCATGAGCATCACCCATGACGCTATTTTGTAGAAACTATGAGCTTCACATTTTGAGATTTTGGTCCTTGGACATAAACTTTTTGTAAAAACTTTTGATCATTATATACATATATATGGCTTCTACCGGCTTATCTTGTATTGTGTGGTACATGTGATGTGATTGGTTTATAAATGGCCCAAATGTCTATCTAATACATAGTTAGCTAATGCATCAGTCAATGTATTTAGACATCTAGGAATATGTTGATACTCAATATAATCAAAATAACATTCCAAGAGGCGAATTCGTAAATATACCCATAATAAAGTAGGACTTCGAATAGCATAGACATTACTTAACTGTAGTACTACTAGCTGCGAATCGAGTTGTACAAACAAGTGGCGGATACCGAGCAAAATAGCATTAATCAACAATTTGATAATGACGCTATACTCTGCAATATTGTTGGTCACATGGCCGAGACACACACCGCGTAGAGTGATAAGTTCGTTTGTAGGGGTGTAAATTGCCCGAGCAGTAGAAGCAAGGTTCTGAGTACTATGGCTAGCGCCATCAGTGAAGCCAATGTGGGGTAGCGAAGACTCCGACATCTAGAAACCAAACACAATGTAACATAAGCGGTCGAGGGTAGAGACCAGATAACGAAAAAGCATACTACAGTAACACACAAGAAGTATGATACAATAAAATACAAGTACTCATGCACAGGTGAACTTAGGCATAGTATTTCTTTAAGTACAACCCATTTCTGGGTTCACTCAAAGGGATACCATCGTAGTCCACTAACTCGTAAGCTCCTTTCTCCAAAACTCGTCTATCGATATGAGGACCTCGCTACATAGCTTCAAATTTTCCAACTCCTAGCATATCTCGATCTTGTTCGTAAAGGAGAACCAGATCACCTTAGGAGAAAACGCTCGGCTTGACATATTTTTCATATTGGGCTTTGAAGCATTTCTTCTGGGCTTTTATGACTAGGGCGGCGTCACGCCGAGTTTCGTCTAATCGCATGAGATATAACAGACATTCTTCTTCGGCAGAAGTGTTTGGGAGGAGTTCGACGACTAGTTTTTGGGAGGGAATCTCACATTCAATCGTCAGGATAGCTTCTAGACCATAGACTAACTGGAATGGTGTAAATGCGGTAGCAGACTTAACGAATGTCCGGTAAGCCCACAATGCTGAAAACAACATCGTGTGCCAACTCGTTTTATGAATCCCTATCATTCATCGAAGCATGGTAATGAGGACTTTGTTAATTGCTTCGACTTGGCCATTGTCTTGTGGGTAATAGGGTGTTGAGTTTTCATGGCGAAGACCCAACTTTTCAGTGAGTTTGGACATCATGAAGTTTCTAAAGTGACTACCGTGATCAGTGACGATATCTTGAGGAACACCAAAACGAGCTATGATGTGATTGAATATGAATAATGTTGCGGTCTTTCCGGTGTTGTCAAATGTCGGCATCGCCTCGGTACATTTCGTAAAATAGTCTACGGCTACAATAATGTATCCATGCCCCCCGGCCGAGTGAGGGTGACATGTCATGAAATCGATACCCCATTTCACAAAAGGACCAACGGAGACCATAGGGTGAAGAGGAGCAGGATGTGACTGTATTTTATGGCTGTAGGTCTGGCAAGCATGGCATTTTTGGACGACAATTATATAATCGTTAAATAAAGAAGGCTAAAAATACTCGCAAGATCTTCTGGGCAGTAGCATACCTAGACATATGACCACCACAGGCTCCAGAATGGCAGTCATTTAGGGCTTTCTCGGCTTCGTCAATCGTGAGGCAACGTCGAAAAACTGAGTCAATCCCACGACGATAAAGAGTATCACCGAGGATAATATACTGACGAGTTTGGTAGCGTATTCGACGGCGGTCAATACTAGACAAATTGGGCCGGAAACTCTAGGTTTGGAGATATATGATGATATCTTCGTACCAAATATCATCGGAACTAATCAGGAAAAAGGATTCATCAGGTAATGAATCGACTGGTACATTTTCTGCCTCAGAGTAGGGAAAGTCGCATATAAACTCGGCAAACACTAAGGATTTCTTGGACTTAGCGCGTTCGAATTCAAAGTCAAACTCCTAGAGTATCACGATCCATTTGGAGTATTTTCCCCCTAGCAGTTGACGTGTGAGAATGTGTTGCATAGGGTTGCATTTAGAAATTACCGTAGTCTTGCGAGAGAGGATATAGTGCCGGAAACGTTGAACTGCTTGGACGGCTACCAAGGCCAGTTTTTCAACATGTAAATACTTGGTTTCGGTAGGCGTAAAACTTCGAATCAAGTAATAGATGACATGTTTGTCATGAGAATCATCCTCCTGGACGAGAACCATAGTGATGGTGTAATCTGAGGCTGCGAAGTAGAGGAAATAATCGCGACTATAATTAGGTGGGAAGAGAAGCAGGGTACGTTTCAGGGACAATTTCAAAGCTTCGAAAGCTTTGTTTGCAGTGGTATCCCACATGAACTCAGACCCCTTTTTAAGTAGTCACGTAAATCCAAGAGTTAGCTCGGTATCGTTCGGGATGAAATGACAAAGAAAGTTTGCTTTCCCTTGCAAACTTTGTAACTGGCGAAGCGAAGAAGGCGGAGAGAGATTAAGAATTGCCTCGACCTTCAAAGGATCTACCCTAATCGCTTGACGTGAAACAATAAAGCCTAGAAGTCGACCGGATTCTACACAGAAAACACATTTGTGAGGATTCAATCGTATATGGTAAAACCGACATCGAAGGAAAATGGCTCGGAGGTGTATTGGATGATCTACACGGTGCATGGAGTGAGCAAGTAAGTCGTCTAGATATGGCTGCACGATGTGCTTGATATCATGGAAGGCGTAAGACATAGCGCATTGAAAATTTGTGCCAGCGTTTTTTAGACTGAAAGGAAGTTTTCGATAGACAAAAGTGCCCCAAGGACAAAAAAAAACAGTTTTGTGTTGGTCCGCGGGAACGATATTGATTTGATTATATTCGAAGAAACCATCCATCAGAGAGAAGATTTCACTTTCGGCACAATCATTGACGATCTGGTCAACGAAGGGGGTAGGAAAGTTGTCTTTAGGACATGCTTTGTTAATATCCCTATAATCAACGCACATGCAGATTGTGCCTTGTTTCTTGTCGATCGGGACAAGATTGGAAACCCAGTCAGTGAGAGCCACCGGGTAAATAAAGTTGGCTTTGAGAAGTTTCTCGACTTCAAGCTTGATAGCGACCACTTTATGTGGGTGGATCGGAAAAAGGCGTTTCCAGACGGGTTTAGCATCTGGGTATGTCTTAATCTCATGTATCACAATGTTGGGGTCAATACCTGACATTTCTTCATAGTTCCAGGCGAAGACGTCATGAAATTATTTGAAAAGCGAGTTGTAGGTGACAATTTCGTCAGGGGAACACGAAGCTCCGATATGCACATTTTCGACAATTCCAAGTTTTATGGATATGTCGAGGGGGATGGTGGGTGAGATATTACTTAAGTTCCCTTCGAAAAACACATCGTGTGTAGACTCGGGAACGGTAGAAATGACGACAACGGTTGATGGGGTCGAGATCCGTTGGTAGCTCTCGATGGTGTGTTGTTCCAGGAAGAGGATGGAACGATGATGTTCATCGTCCCAGGGGGTGTCTTCCATAACAGACATAATCATCTCATCCGTGGGAAAAATGACATGGAAAGGATCTAGAGATAAATCACCAACAGAGGGGGTAGAAGGGGTTGTCGATTGAATGGCCTGATAGGCAGATTCGACCGGGATCAAAGCCATTTCATCGTCATAACGAAGATGATCGTCAAGGTTGGGTACCATCCATGGGCTGTGAGATGCAAGGGTTCCATGAATAGAGGTGGATATCATGTTGATCGAGGTGATAGATGGATGTGGAACATCAGGTGGTGGGATGTGGAAGGTACCCATTAACGAGGAGTCTTTAAGAAGACCCACACCGACGTTTTCATATCCGGGGGGGGTTTTGGCAATGAACGGTATGTTGCCAGTACGTGCATCCAAGTTAAAGAAGGCTAATTGGTCAATAGTAATTACCTTTCCTTGATGTGGGAAACGCACGACATGAAAAAGAGTCGACACAACTTCGCGCATGGAAACAATCCAGCTACGACCAAATAGAAGGTTGTAATCGAGAGGAGCGTCAAAGACCTCCACTTCAACTTGGACCGTTTTGCCTTCTAACGTAATCGGCAATGAAGGGAGGACACCGTAAGGCTTAAAACCGGAGCCATTAAAGGCTTTGAGTGTGTTGTGGGATTCAATGAAAGGAGGAGAGTCGATGGATTTCCAGCAGGTAATAGACATGACACACGTCGAGGCACCCTTGTCGATAACTGTTCTACAAATTTTTTTGTCGGAGACAATAACTTGTATTTGGAATGCAAGTTGAGGGGATAACCTTGGAATGTGATCTTCCAAGTCAAAAATTAGTAAATTTGTATCCGTAGGGTTGATTCCACCGATAGCTTTCAACAATGCCTTCTTTTGTATAGGACAACTTTGAAGGACTTCGAGGGTTGACATCGCAGATGGTGCTTGGGCTAGATCTTCAACAATACTGTAGTTCTGGGCAGCACGAGCATGAGGATTGAAAGTCGATTTCCGAACGATGCCCTTTGGAGGAGGGTGAAGAACTGTGTCGAGGCTTGGTCTTTCGATATGAAGAGGATCGTTGGACCAATGAAGGAGGTATAGCATCAACCTTCTCTTTGGAGGAAGAATAATCTTTGGCTCAAGTGGTAAGTGTGATGTCATTTTTCTTTGAATCTCCTGTACACATTAAGACATAGGATGTATTGGAGGGGAAAGGTTGGTCATGAATGACCAATTGGGCCTGTTGTTGAGAAGGGAAGGGTTGTGACAATACGGCCGGAGTGGGTGGTTTCGTGGTCTCTTGAAGGAACTTAGTAACCTCAGCTCGTCATGGACAATCCTTAGTGTAGTGATCATCACCACAGATAAGACAAGAGTATCGAGGTTTGTGCTTATCCCTATCATCAACAGGTGGTGTTTTGGTTCTTTTTGCTTGTGAATTATTTTTGTCCTCCTTATTCTTACCCTTTCCCTTTCTGGATTTGTTTTTACCAGCAGGGGCAGATTGAATAGCGTTTACCTCGGAAGTCTTGCCAGTGGGAGGGGTAGGACACGGAGCATTTTGAACATTAGAAGAAATGGGTTTGGGGTTGTTGCTAGAGGTTTAGACGGAATGAGGTTGGGCATGGAAAGTGTCAATCACACCGTCAGCTACATGAGAAGCAGTAGGAGTAGTTTAAGTGGCGGAAGTAGAAGGACGAGGCGCATCAGGGAGTAAGTTGTAAGGAGTACCTGTTTGTGAGTAAACGAGGTCAAGGTATTGAGCACGACTAATGGCTTGTTCTTCCGTGACAACTCTACCCATGGCGATGTCACGACCGATGTCATTCACGAATGATTTCGTGAACCATTCTACCAACAACTAATCAGGAAGTTCGAGTTTGATGAGACGTCTTCTCTGTCGCCACTCATGAATGTGATCGGAGATATGAGTGGCTTTGGTTTGTTTGAAAGAAATCAAAATCTCGGTCCCTGTTTCATAGCAGATCGGTAACTGGTAGTGGGTGAGGAAATCCATAGCGAGGGTGTTGAAGTCAACAAAGAAACCTCGTGGTAATTCTATATACCACTTCGCAGCAGAACCCGTGAGGGTTTGCTGAANGTGAAAATTCATTACATGATTGTTCGTTTCCTCTCCTAGTTTTCCATCGAATTTAGGGATGTCATATGGTAGTTTGGCTAGTATGGCGGACCATTTGGGAGAGTGACGGATCGGATCATTTAAAATCATCAACAGATCTAGGAGGTCCAAGGTGGCTAAGAAAGGTAAATGTCTATTCACATGCGGGTACTAGTGACTTTGGGGAGGGAGTCCCATCGGAAAACCAGTGGGACCATAAGCAGTATGCATATAATGAGAGGATCTGGGTAGATTCGGTTTTTGGTGTGGAGGAAAGTAACTCATAGGATTATATCCTTGAACGGGAGCGTGGGTTTGAGCATTCGAGCCCCAAATAGGATTAGACGTACCAGGATAGGGTTGGTATGTACTAGGGGGTATAACAGAGCTAGCCTGAGGTTGTTGCGCCCTAGTCGGGTGAGGGTTATGTTTTATAAGATTATTCCAATACTGGGCCAAGGATGGAGGTATGTTTTGTCCATAGGGTGGGGTCGGTGGGGGTTTCCCTCCAATCGGGGGTTGTGTCCCAATTGGGATTTGTCCTGTAAGAGGGGGTTGAGTTGGGCCTCCTTGGTGAAATTGTCCACCAACAGGAATCTGGTAATTTGGTGTGAACGACAGAATGGTTCCACTAGGATCAGTGCCTCTGATAGACGATGGAAGAGGTCCTCTGAAAGGGGGCGGAGGAAAAGTCGAAATGAAACTGGGAGGATGGTGCCCAGAAGGAGTGGGACCACCAGGAGTTTCGGATGTGATTTGCATAGGAGCGGGAATAGAGGCATTCAACGCATGGTATCCGGGTGGAAGTGTCGGGGTGACTCTGGGCGAAAGCGGTGTGCCAATGGGGGCTTGGCTAGCCACGGTAATCCCGGTGTGAGGACTTGTAGTATCTGTGTAATGGACCATTTGTAAAGGGAGAGTC
>JASDQU010207557.1:33908-51982 GCA_032191745.1 Picea mariana
CCACTGCCATCGTGGTCTCTTTTTCTGCACATCCCCTCTCAGCAGTCCTGCGATATAAATTCATAATGTTTTTCACATTCATTGACCTTTTCCATAAGGTCCATTCACATCACATATTCACATTCATGAGTTTTCCACAGTTCTGGCCAGTCCAGTTATTTTTACAAACTGGGGGAAACAGGGTGTTACATCCGAAGTCAAGAAACAATCAATCACTGGCCAAAGAAGTTCTTTTTAGACACACATACAAATCTGGGCATCCGAGGATACAAAAAACCTTAATCCAAAAAATTTGCAAGTGGGTTCGCAGGCTGGCATTGGTGTACAATGCGAGAATGAAGGATTCTTGCAGGTTGGACATAAGCAGAGTGCGAGAAGTTTGCAGTGGACTGAATAGCAGGGTGTGAACTCTAGTGGTTCTCGTAGGCTACAGAAGGGTGCAGTGCCTGAAACTAAGCAAAATTTGGAAAAAGGACAAAAAAGTTTAAGGAACTTATGGACCCAGGGAGTCTATCAGGGTCTCCTCAAGACTCGGAGATTGATGGAAATGAAAAATGGTAAGTTAAGAGAAAATGGCCAAGGAAAAACCACCAAAAATATGTTTCCTCCCTAGTGGAGTCGCCAATTTTGTTATTGGACTAATCGGTAGGTGTGGACACTAACAGATCTCCCTAGATCCAACAAAACAGGACAGGACACGACTCTTTCCCTAAGTTGTAATCATTGAATCTACTAATAGGAAGGAATAAGTGAAATACTTTTATATCGCTTCCTTAGGTCTCTGTTGTTCCCGATTCACTCCGGTGCTCTCGTGAAGTCAAGTCCAAGACAACACAAACCAACCATAGTGAAGATAGCAAAGTATATTCAATGTCAACTTATGCATATGATCAAGAAATTGCACAATAAAGTAAGAGTGGCTTTATGGGAAAGGGACATGCCGCTGTATCATATTAATTGAAAGTAGAAGATACAACCTAATTTCCTTGATGTTGCAAGCTTCCTTTCAGTGACCCTTGGTTCGAACACACATGATTGCTCTGTACTTGCATGAAGAAGATCCAATTCCTCTTCACACAATTCTTTCACCAAGTCTTCATTCAATCTTGCTTAACCTTTTCCATGAGAAACCTTTCAATATATAGGAGAATGATAGATAGTTACATGGATGAGGATGATCCCATCAAATATAAGAAGTCGGTAGAATGACAACCATGCGAATGCCAACTCATTTTCTAGAAGATTCTCTTCTAGAACCCTCGAGACCTCTTCTCCTTTCCAAGCTTAAAAACAGGTTCACACCCTGTGTATGGAGCAGACTGCGAGAAGTTCGCACCCTAAGTGTGGGTGGCCTGCGAGAATGAGGGATTCTCACACCCTAGACCATAGGCAGCCTGCGAACTCATCTTAAAAATATGTTTTTTTGGAAGAAGACAGGAGCCACTTTTCTCAAGCAAAAAGTCCTTGTTGGGAGCCTGAATACAACACTGTTAAGACATCACCAAAGTGACCAAAATCATGTCTAACAACTGTATCCACAAAAAAATCCTAAGTGGACTCAGCCCCATATATTCCACTTCGAACAATCCTCCCTCCTTAGGAATCAATGGTCTCCATTACGTTGAGTGCCCGGGGGAGAGGGAAAAGCGTTTGTTGAATCTGCATCTTGATGAGTTGCTCGCCTTGTTGGAGAAGTTGTGTTTCTTAGCTTGTTGAAGGTTGTCACGAACATGTGGCTGGAAGGGTTGGACCTTTTTATCCAGTCGGGCTACATGATATGCCTGTGTGCAAAAGGAATACTTGTGCTTTGCTGCAAACTTGTCGACCTGCTTCTGGTGGATAGAAGGTGCTTGGGGTGAGGCTATAATGGTTGCAGTGGCCTTTTGTTCCCCTTTTGAATAGATTGTGAAGAAGATTAATTTTGCAGTATGAGATACTACCTTGTGGAACTTTTTAGGTGGAACAGTAGTCAGAACTACCTCTGGTATTCCGTAGAGATGACCCCCCAGAGAAACAATGACACTACGGGGTCGAGACTCATAAACAACATGGCGCTTCCACATATATGGTTGTCCCAAGAGAACATCGTTGACATCCAGTGGGGAAACATCACATAATACCTCATTCTTGAAGGGATGGATGTTGTATGACAATCGGCACTACTGGCTGACACGAAGATCGTGTCCTTGGAGAAGCCACCCGATGTTGTATGGTTGCATATGTGGTGTTGTAGACAATCCCAAATTTTTTACGACCTCTGCTGAGATGAGGTTCTTCTTGCTTCTACTATCAACAACAAAATGCAGAAGTGTCCCGTTCACCCACATCTGTGAATGAAAAATGTGTTCCCCCTCTTTAGGATCTGTTGGTTCTTCTGGTTGAATTGTTGCAGTCGTGACAATAGCAGTGAGGTCCACATTGATGATATGTATTTTACCAGTATTTTGAGAATCAAATTCTGAATCATGGTTCGGGTCCTTGTCTTTGATCTCGGCCACCAATGACGTTTTTGAACGACATTCATCGATGTTGTGCCAGGGGATTTTGTGGAAATCGTACCATTTTCCGGTGTCCTTCTTTATCTTCTCGTGACCCTTCTTTTCCTGTGGCTTGGATTGGTTTTCAAGAGACTATTTGTTAGGGTCGTCTTTTTCATACTTTGGTTGTTGCGGATTTTCAAATCCGAAATCTCATTTGTTTTGGTGCTTAAATTTCTACTCGATTTTAATAGCATATCGATAAGCAGCACTATTGGCACCAGGCCGAAGGGGAAAGAAGAACGAACATGGGAAAGAAAGCGTGCAGAGAACTGAAGTAACAACTAGCAAAAGAACAGCATGCGCGCATGTAAGAAAGCGTGCACAAAGGAAAGCGACAGTTGGAGGAAGAACAAAACATGCATGGGAGAAACACCTAATGTAAGAAGGGTTGGGGTTTTGGTAATATTCTGTAAAAGGATGAAGATCCCAAAATGTATAAATATAGATACGAAAGTATCATATAGGGATAATGTGTTTTTGTTATGAGGGTTGTTGTTATTATTGTTGTTGTTAAGTTTTAGAGAATGTAACCATGCAGGAGCATAGGCGATATGCAATGTTTTTAGTTGTATGAACCAATTTTGTAAGTTGTTGAGCAAGAAAGATACGAGGGAAGGTAGATATGAGGATTAGACTGTAGGCTGTAGAGCCTAGTGCGATCTAGTTTGCCTCACATAGATCTTACCCAGTTTTGTGGAGAATTGTAAGCGCATGGTGCCAGGAATGCAAAACTACCATAATAAAAGAGCCAAGAGCCAAATCTTTGTGGACGTAGCCCGGGAGGAGGTGAACCACGATAATACTCATGTAATATTTTGAATGTATGCATGTCTCTTCTTTGTTTCAACAATTAATGGTTAATCTTGATGAATGAGTTAATACATTGTTATGAATCTATTTATACTTTGTTGGAATTAAACTGTGGGATATACGTATGTGTCTTCAAGGAATAAGTAGTTTACCTTAGAGCTCGGTATCTGGCCTTAATCAAGAAACCCATATCCCCTACTATGCCCTAGGCTATAAACACCTGAGTCTTACAGTCACCCATTTAAAGCTATCTCAGGTGAGACTGCACAATACCTTCTGGGTGTTGTGTTTCCTTCTTGTTTACCAGGAGGGACGATAGTTTTAGAGGCTCTGTTGGAACCCCAAATGACATGAACCCTAGGTCAATAACTCAAATAACCCGAGAAGGTAAATAGTAACCAACAAATGGTTTTGTTTTCGGGACAACAGGAACAAGAGAGGACTGAGTAGACGAGATAGAATGAAGAAGAACTGAAGGAGTGGATTAAAAGAGAAATGATTCGTTAGAAGGGAATGTTGAGACCTTGGAACCCCACGAGAGAAGAAATCGAAGGTTGGTTGAGAACTAAAGAGCTATAGTTTGCACAAAAATACAATAGAAACCCCAGGATCACACCGCGTAAATACCTGGATAAATATGTATTTACGGATTTACACGAAGTCTTTTTCTGTGATTTTCCGCATCTACTACAGGAGTGGATCTTAAGGTTAAAGGATAACCACACGATGAACTAGATTCGACAGCTATATTAGAACCCAGTACAGATCTAGCAGTTGCAGCAGGTGAACAACAAATTCACCCGCGCAGTCGACTTTTGGCTTGACAGTATTGTGGCAGGCTTTATCACAGAATTTCGGTAGACACAACAAAGTCATAGAGTGCAGCCGAGCAAGAGTTCCTATGAGGACCCAAAGGAAGGTACATTTGATCACTGTATAATTCTATCAAGATATTGCTATATAAAAAAGGTGTAATGATAATGGAATCAGACAATTAGACTTCCCTACGTGCATGGGGGAAGGGGGGAAGCACTGACAGAGAGAGGAGGAATGGAAGGAGGGAAAGATAAAGAGAAAAAGGAGGAGGAACCCTTGGACACGATCTTGATGAATGACAACCAGCTTAAGTGGATCTTGGCATCATCAGGAACGACGTGTAGCGGAGCACCCTACCAGTATAAGGTGAATACCAAGAAGAGAGTCATAGCCGAGAGGGAGGGCTTGGAAAGCGATGAGGAAGAGGTAGAGGATCTTCGGGTTGTGGAGTAGATTGAGGAAATATTGTGCACCACGTATGAGAGGAAAACAAGAGGCCCAAGAACAGGAGGATAAGGCAGCCATCCCTTTCATCTTAATGTCAGTGTGGAACCCATAAACCCATGTGCGACCAATACACCAAAGAGAACACCACCGTTTAGACAACCAAAGTTCGGAGGAAGTCCGACAGCGGGAAGTACATCTACACAAGGAACAACAATTGGAGGAGCCAGTTCAGGCAACCTTAGTCAAGTATCTACACCGCGCAGAGGAGGGAGTAGCTCAGTATTTAGAATGGCGGGACACGATCCTACTATCAAATAACCAAAGTTTTGAGGAGAAGCAGCAGAAGACCCTAAGAAGCATATGTTCATTTGTGCAAAGATCTGGGAAGCAAAGCAGATCACCGATGAAGACACCAAACTCATGCAACTAGCGATCACACTAAGAGACCGAGCACTAGACTAGTACATGAGTCTAGACACGAACATTGTTCCCGAAACAACAAGAACACTGGACGACATTAAGAATCTATTGATAAATGAGGTCCAAAAGCCGATCTCAGAGGATCAATACATGAATGAGATGATTGAAATAAGAAAGAATCTAGGAGAATCGGTATGGGAGATTGATTAAAGATTCAAGCGATTAAAAGGAAAGTTAAAATACCTTATGACCGATATGCAACATCAACACATGTTTGTCAACTCACTACTCCCACACTTAAAATATCCATTACAACAACAGAAGTTTCAGACATAGGCAGAGGCTCTGCAGGCAGCCTTGCAATTGGAAGAGAATCAGTACAAATATATGGACGTGGCTATCGAGGAACTGAAGTAGGATCTGAAGAACCTAACATTTCAGCTAAACCAGAATAAGAACAAGGAAAAACGAGAAGTCATTTGGTGCACTACCTGCAGGATGGAAGGACACCATAAGAATGAATGCCCAACATTCGCACAGTTTATGGTGATGGGGATGCCAACCCCACTACCACAGGGAGGATTATGGTGTGAAATATGCAATAAATTGGGTCACGACCCTTACCACTACACGATGATGCAAAAATACCAAACAGTTCCAAAGTACTCATATTGCACCTTTTGCAAGTCAGTCGGCCATGACGACAAAGATTGCAGAACTATGGAGCTGATGCGGGAAAGAACATCAGACGCATATAGGGTACAGTCAGAAATGATGACAAGGAAAGAAGCCCCACAGTTCACTCAAGCCCAGCCCCATACAACATCGGGCAGCAGCAGTATAGTACTATATTGCAGTCGTACAATCACGCGCAACCACAGTACAACTCGACACAGCCCCATTACAATACTGCGCAGTATAATCAGGGACCACAGTATAACACGCCGAGAGGTGATCACACAGCTTATAGAAGAGCAGGATGAGCCAAAGGAGGTTTCGGACACAGTAGAGGACCAGTCACATGTCACAATTTCCAGCAACCAGGACATTATGCATGGGAGTGCCCACTACCACCAGTGAATTGTATGTATTTTCGTGCATCAGACCATGATATGGAGGAATGTCTAACATTACTTGTAAATATCCAGGAAAAAATGAATCAAAATAACCATAATGTTCAGTGGATTTCAGCTGAAGCAAGGGATGACGAACGGAACATCAACATAGTCACTTGAGGAGGAACAAAAATAGGAAATGGCGCAGTTCGACAGGAACCAACGCAGAACCGATGGGTAAAGAAGAACACTGACACCAAGAAGTCGTTCGACGTGCATAAGGAGAAGGAGATTTTTATAGAAGCCCGACAATAATTCTAGAAGGAGAACATTGCGTCGACTACACAGCAGAGCAAGGAAGCTCTGGAATATGAAATGTCGCCATCACTGGACCATACCAACAGAATACAACCCAAGGAACAAGTAAGTACTATCAAATACTTTTTGCAATCATGAATCAAGATGTTAAGTGATCATTCATCTGTAAAAATATTGCAAAACATCCTAGAAAAATGTAGCAGTGAGACAGAATAGAAGCCAGAATTGAAAACTGTCAACCACCTACACACAAGAAGAAGAAAAAGTAGGGAATTTAGACTAAATGCTAACATTGGGGATTTCAATATGGAGATGTTATACTAGATCTAGGATCTGAAGTGAATGTACTACCAAAAGCTACATGGAAATGCATGGGAGAACCTACACGGGGATACTCAAATGTTCAATTAAAACTAGCAAATCAACATAGAATCCTACCAATAGGTAGACTGAAAGGAGTGACGGTAGATTTGGATGGTGTGTTCACTAAGGTAGACTTTGAAGTCATCAAAATAGTAGATGGAACAACACCTTACCCGACACTACTTGGTCTGGATTGGGCGTTTGACAACCTGACCATAATTAACTTAAAAACCAGAAAAAAGACATTTGAGTCGGGGGACTACAGGGTCATAGCCCCACTCAACCTATCAGAAGGTGAGAGGTTCGTAGAACCCACTTGTCTGGATTTAGAAGAGATCGGCTAGTTTTACAGAACAACTGTGCGCGATGCAGACTATATAAACCCAAATGCAGACAAGGTACTTAGTTGGTGGAGCATTACTTCATGTACAACAGACTTAGACACCGGGTTAGAAAACTAGCAACAAAGACTACACGAAGTATCCATGAGAACGTGTGCTAGAATAGACTGCGTAGTAAGGTGGATTGGCACATAAATCAGAGAACCACCCAGTTTTCACGGGCTAAATGATTTGGAAACTTTCTTGACACAATATCAAGATGAAGTATTAGAAAACTAGAGATTGCCAGCACTGGAGTTAGCACTTAAGGCTACACCCACAAGATGGTGGGGTGCACACAAAGAGACTATCACAGATTGGTACCAATGTAATCGATTACTGCACATACAGGTAATAAACAACAGAAATATGACAGACTAGGCACACCAACAGAACACTTGGAGGCATGTAAAACGATGTGGAAAATGATTCCACCAAAGGAATGGTCTCACCACTTCATTCATACTTTAGAGGACATACCCACGAATTGGTATACGGACCAGAAAATGCGTAAAGGAACCAAGACATGGGAGACACTCCAACAAAACTTTACAGACACTTTCTCATTCGAACATGAGAACCCCAACATAGACGTGACCCTAAAACAGATCAGAAATGTCATATTCATTGAAGAAACAGAAGTGGAATCTATCACAAAGGTACAGCAGCGGAATAAGCAGACAGTCAAGGATCTACTGTCATGATACCACGTACAGGAGGAAGCACTGGATGAAGATGATCTGTGCGATATTCATATTGAATAAGTCGAAGGCGAGAGAGATGTGGAAGGAACACCCTTAGAGTCAGAGGTCATCTCTGCGCGAATCAAGATAAAGAATGTTAACATAGGGACCGTCGACCAACCCAAAATGGTCAGCATTGGAGATTACTAGGACGAACAGACACTAGAAAGCATCACAGAATTGTTGCGTGAATACAACGACCTTTTTCCCAAAACCTTTACAGAAATGAAAGGCATAGTCGAAGAACTAGGAAAAATGAAGATCCCACTCAGACCTGATGCGAGACCCATTAAACAAAGACCATATAGATTGAACCCCATATATAAATAGAAAGTTAAAGACGAGATCGACAGGATGCTCGAGGCCGGCATCATCAAACCAATCGAAGAATTAGAATAGATAAGCCTGATGGTAGTACAGGAAAAGAAAGAGGGAAGAGGGATCGGGATATGTGTCGAATTGAGGAAGTTGAACGATGCATGCCTACACAACCCATTCCCCACACCGTTCATGGACGAAGTAATCGAGAATGTAGGAGGCCACGAAGCCTACTCATTCACCGATGGATTCTCAGGATATCATCAGATTAAAATAGCACAGGAGGATAGACACAAGACCACGTTCGTGATAGAATGGGGATCTTATCAGTATACAGTCATGTCGTTCGGACTAAAGAATGCACCTGCGATAGTTTCTAGAGTGGTCATCGCAACATTTAAGGAATTCATCCATAAATTCCTTGAAGTATACCTGGATGATTGGACAATGTATATCTTACTAAAAAACCATGTGGAAGTTTTACAATTGATGTTAGAACGATGCAGACAGTGCCAGATATCACTGAATATCAAGAAATGCATATTTGGAACACCATTTGGGATACTATTGGGACACATAGTATGCAAACAGGGTTTTCTAGTGGACCCGGCCAAAATCACAGTCATTGTTAATCTACCAGCACCAAAAACAGTTCTCCAACTAAGAGCAACGTTAGGACATACGGGATATTACAGGAAATTCATCAAAGGCTATGCGCAGATTACAACGCCAATAGAAAAACTGTAAAGGAAGGATACAAAGTATCAATGGAACGACGAGTGCCAACACGTTCTGGATACCCTGAAGGAAAAGATGGCCACCGCACCAATATTGGTATTTTCATACTGGGAGAAGACATTCCATGTACATGTAGATGCATCAGCGATAGCACTTGGAGTTATCTTAGCGCAACCAGGAGCAGAAGACTTGGATCACCCGATAGCATTCGCAAGAAGAAAATCATCAGACTCATAACAGAATTATAACACGACGGAAAGAGAAGGTTTAGCTATGGTTTATGCACTATAGAAATACAGACATTACCTATTGGAAAAACACTTTAAGATGTTTACAGATCACTCATCCCTGAAATACCTAGTCAACAAGCAAGTGTCGGGGGGGAGAATCTGTCGATGGTTATTTCTATTTCAAGAATTTGACTTTGAGTTAATAGTTAAACCAAGAAAATTGAATGCAAGACCTGACCACCTACCGAGGGTCACAAATGGAGAGGAACCAACGAATTTAGAAGACAACTTTCCAGATGCACAACTATTCCTAGTATAGATTGGTGACGATTACTTCGCAGAGATCATCTAGGACTTGAGCACAGGTACTGCGCCGCAAGAATATACCACTGCACAAAAGAAGAACCTGGTAGTCCGCGCAGCCGACTATCAATTGATTGCAGGACATCTATACAAAATGGGCACAGATAACATCTTAGGAATATACGTACTAGACCATGAATGACCAAGAATTTTAGTAGAATCCCATGGGGGAATAGCAGGAGGGCATTATGCAGGAAAAGCTACCACGCATAAGGTACTACGCACAGGATTATGGTGGCCAACGATCCATAGAGACTCGAAAGATTATTGTCAGCAATGTGATGTTTGTCAAAGGGTAGGAAAACCCAATAGAAGGGATGAGATGCCACTACGACCGCAAGTGACACTTTAGGCATTCAAAAAATGGGCGATAGACTTCGTGGGACCCATTAACCCACCAGCCAAAAGAATAGGGGCAAGATATATTATCACCACGATGGAATACCTAACAAGATGGGCGAAATCCGCACCAGTAAAATATTGCAGTGCAAATACATATGCACACTTTTTGTTTGAACAAGTAATTACTAGATTTGAGTGCCCAAGAATTTTGATGAGCGACCAAGGAACGCACTTCATAAATAGCACCATCTGAGCGATGCTCAAAGAGTTTGAAGTTCATCACCAAAAAAGCACACCACATCATCCACGGTTAAATGGCATGGTAGAAGCCTTCAACAAAATTCTAGAGAACACCTTGACAAAGATATATAACATCAATAGGGAAGATTGGGACCTCAAGGTACCCACAGTGCTATTGGCATATAGAACCACATGCAAAAAGTTGACAGGCCACACACCATTGAAACTAGTCTATGGTCAAGAAGCAATTGTGTCATTAGAATTTTTAATACACAGTCTACGTGTAGCAGCTATCATACACATGACAGAACGAGGTGCAGTACAGGAAAGACTGAATCATTTATTGTCAATGGAGGAAGACTGAATCTTGGCAGGATTCCACCAACAAGTACAGAAAGCAAGAGACAAATATTGGCACGACCTCCACATCAAGAGGAACACGTTCAAGGAAGGAGATCTAGTATTTCTTTATGATAGTAAATCATTGCAACACCCAAGAAAGATGAGAATGCATTGGTGATCAAAATCTGGACCAGGGGTCAAAATTTAGCTCAAAAATAAAAGTTCTTGGAATTGCCTCAAAACAAACAAGAGCGTATCCCTCGTCGTCATGAACCCAACGCAATTCGTTTGGGTTCAACCAGACGTCGGATGAGAGAGATATCGCAATTTGTTCGAATCGCTAAACAAGTAAAAAAATGAGTGCTGACTGTGCAGTCCGTACAGTCCGTACGGATGTTGACATGCCAGAGGTCGTACACTGACATGGCATATGATGATGTGGCAGTTTTGGATTGGTAGCTGAGGATGAGTAATGTTGTGACACGTGGCATGGTTTTGGAAAATTATGAGGTGCCACGTGGCCCATTCGTGGGCTGCCACGTGGCACCATGGTATAGGTTGGTTGATTAAAACTTTATGGAGTCCGTGGGAATCGAACCTCGGACCTCCCCCAAGGTTCAATGCTTTGGTAGTGTGTGGGCTCCACTAGCCCACATGGTGGTCCTTATATAACATATGTGTTTTAATATATTTGAATTGAATTGAAGTGTGATTTGGGGGCGCGTCTGGGCTGGATCTTAGCCCCAGCCCCGGTCGCATACATTTATACATATGACCGCCGCCCATATAACCACTTGCGACATGGAATGCGCACACATATTTTAAATGGAGTCCAGCCCCCGGTCTTATGGATCGATCCATATGACCTTAACCTTGGGCGCGGGGGTAAGTTTGGTTTTTAACAAACGGTTAGCCCATGGTTTCGGGTGCTTACCCATGTGACCTTGGCCTTGGCGGTTAGGGGTTGGGCGCGCCCTAACCGTCCTACAGTTTGAACGGTTTTGTGGTTATGCACATGTGCTAGGTTTTAGCATGAATTTGGAGCGTGTTCTTGGTTAGAACGTACAGAGGTGCATTTTGGCGAACCAGAGACAGCAAGCTTGAAAGAAGAGAATGGCAGGAGGCCTATCTTCTTCATGTTTTGGCCAAATGAGGTGCCGTAAAATCCCAGCTAGGGGTTTTTGGACATTCTGAATCCATTGGCACTATTTTCACAACCATTTGAAGACTTATTTTTCATTTTTTTAACCATTGAAGTTTCAGGAAGCTCCAGGGAGCTTGAAGCCCTCATTGTTTGAGGTCTTTCTCAGATGAGCCTATGTTTGTTTTCTGTGATTGAATAATCATTTTTGACTAATTATTATGCTCTAAACACTTTGGGATAGATTTCAGATCCATTTGAGGACTTTTACAGGTTTTTTTTCCAAAGAGAAGCTCAGGGAAGCTTAAGGCCACATGTAGAAGAGGTCATGCTCGGATGAGCCATGATCTGTTTTCAGAGTTCTATTAGTCATTTTTGGGGTTTTTATGTATTTTGAACCCAATGGTATAGTTATAATTTCCATTGGATTTGAGCAATATCTTGTAAAATAATTTTTGACAAATTAATCCTAGAGAGCCAAGTCCATTAATGGAGGCTCAAGGAGATGTAGCCCAGAGAGGGGTGAACTCATTTATCATGTTGTTTTGTTGTGAGTGTTTGTTGGTTATTATTTGCTGCAAGTTATTTTTGTTGTTGTATTTATGAAAACAACATATTTAATCTTGCAAAGACCTCACACATAAACATTTAAAAGAAGCATGAACTTAACACATAATTTATCTTGCATATTTTAACACATGGAGCAAGGTCCTGTAAAGTTTATTTTAATGATGTAGAGGGCACTTGCATAGCATAACAACTCAGCCCACTATTTTCAGATCAATTGGCTAGGACCATACGAAGTAAAATATGTCACGGACGGAGGAGCTATACAGTTAAGAGATCTAGCAGGCGCAGACCTCAGAGGAATGATCAATGGGAGATGGCTGAAGCTATGCAAGGACATTCGACCACCCACCGCACAGTAAAAAAAAAAAGAACGATAACGGCCATATCGAAAAAGGAAATAAGCAGGAAAAGGAAAGTCAGCAAAAGCATGCTGATAGGACAACATGACGCAAAGTTAAAGAAAGGCAAGGACGAATGGGATGTCACATTAAACATGCCAATTGGAGATGGCAGAGTAGGCGTAATGGCAAGTATGAAACCGTCGCAGATGCATTGAACCCACAGTTATGGTGCATTAATCGCATAATGGAGGAAGCGTCCTTGACAAGCTTCATGACGAGCCCATACAACACACGAGCACAGAAGCAGTTAGCCTATTCGCAAAAGGAGAACAGAAAAATAGCAACAACAGCTAGAACGAACAGAGTGAAACCACAAAGTTCACCGAAGTCATTTGAACTCAGCAAACGTTCAACAGACACCATTATGGCACCACCGAAGCTCATAGAACCAGGCCAGACAGCCAGATCAACTAGGGTTCATATTAGGTCACGGGGACCACTGGAATAAAATGAGTAGTAGCCACTGAAGATCGTCGATATTGACGAAATCCTGTCACCAGAGAAAATCCCAGTAGAGTCCACACCAATACTAGAGGAGATTCCGCAACCACAAACAAAGGCCATGGAATAGGATACATCAGTAGCGATGCATGAGCCTCGGAATAAAGAAGAAGAAACCCACCAGGAAATACCATCAGAACATACTGAAGAAGTTGTGGAAGTGAACAGAATGACACAGCATCTGGGAGCAGAGGAGCAACTAGATGAGACGCAAGCAACCGGCTTAGTTCACCCAGTCGAGGAGACCGCTGGAACTACCTGGGCGTGGCCAAAGTGGATGACAAGGGAATAGCCAGAAGTTGTTGGAACTTTGAGCCAACCAACACAATAGGAGGACCGAGTTCAGATACTGAGCTCACCTTGAAAGAAACCGGTTGTAGATATTATGCTACCTCGCATACCAAAGGGAGTACAGGTGGACCCGTAGCTATTAGGTTATGTCGGGAAGCTCAAGTATTCTGACCATGACGTAGCAGATGAAACCAAATATCCAAAGCTTTCACCACAGCTCTTTATGTAGAAAATAGTCGTGAACCAACTCGGATAAACCATCACTTAGCCACACCAGTGGGCAACTGGACTGGACAGAACAGGAATTCTAGGATTGTTGAAGATACCACACTTTGGCAGAGGCCAATATGCGTCGGCATGCCTCAAGAAAATTCTAGTAGTTACGCATGGAGGGGATGTATGGATGGATAAACTTGTCCCCATAACTGTTGAA
This sequence comes from Picea mariana, assembly GCA_032191745.1. Taxonomy (NCBI): domain Eukaryota; kingdom Viridiplantae; phylum Streptophyta; class Pinopsida; order Pinales; family Pinaceae; genus Picea; species Picea mariana. The sequence goes on from JASDQU010207557.1 coordinate 47,711, forward strand.
CTTATCGCACAGATAACAGGCCTACCCACTCGGGGTATGGATCTTGCGCTGATTTTGGACGATAAGTCCAAGGAAAAAACATTGGCAGAAGAAATGAAGAATAAATACGGAACCGACAGGGGAACAAGAGGCATTATAATTAAATGGATCAACAATGTCGCTATGCAATTGGGCACAAAAATCTTAGCCTGCAAACTGCTAAGAAAATTCCACAAAGACGAAGTACCGGTAGGAGTCATTGTTGTTGCAACTCAGTGCGCAGAAGGCACTTCCATGAGATGGGTGCCATACCTATCAAACTTGTTCCAAGTAGACTGCAAAGACGCGTAGGACGTAGGTACAAAATTTCATTACTTATGGTTGATCACTCTTATAGCTTTCATGGGATGGCGAGAACCAGAATAGGTTGTCTTTTGTACCACACCACAGCCAGGAGGAGCAAGATATCACGTTCTGAGATCCGCGCCACTAGCCAAGAATAAGAGGGGGAATGGAATCATATTTGAAGCTTACCTACGAGAGATACAGGAAGCCATCAGTCGAGAATGGAGAATAACACCAAAGGCTGTCGCACGATACGGGGGCATTGTCAATTTCTAGGCTAGGCGACAAGCCATGTGGATACAACCAAGGCAGGACTCGGATAAAGAATGGATACAAATGTGCTACTACGTCACCGAAGGATATATCGACATGATCATCAGCAAATGGCCTGATGAATGGAGGATTCCAACCATACCCAGAGAAGTACCAAGAAAAACAGCAGAAGGAGGGGCAATGCAGGCGGAAACACAGCCTCCACAAGTCCCAATACCCAAGAAATGAAGAACGGGCCAAACCAAGTCGACTGAGGCAAACAACGGCTCAGAGCAGCCAGGGACCCAGAAGGGGAGGACAAAAACCACTCAGCCGACCAATGGACAGTGGAAACCGGCTGAGGGAGCACAGGAAACTGCATCGAACCCCACCACAAAGGAACCAAGGGGAACTAAGAGACCGGCAGTACAAGAAGCAGGTGCGCATAAGAAAATGAAGGCACAACGACCACCACTGGACTATACAATCACGGAGGATGATGGAGAGATGATTGCTAGAATGGTCCAAGACTGCCTCCCGGAGGATTTTGATCATGATGCACACCACAGGGATAAACTGTAGAAGGAACTGAAAGAAATGGGACAGCTCTTTAAGAAACTCGGGGAAGCCCAGATCATGAATAGCAGTAGAGGCATAGAGCAATCAACCACATAGACCACACAAAGGGTGGAGGTAGAAGAACGCGACCCATTTCTTTCGATGCCACATGCACATTCCACGATCTACATAAATCCTAGCATGTTGCGAATGGATGAAATTGTGGGACAAACACCACTGAAGGATCTGGATCATATCCAATTGGTCTTGACACAGATTCCATCAAGAGCACTATATAAACTATAGCTTAGCGTCAACCACGAGATGCAGTCATGAGCACATAAAAACTTAGTCGAGCTACAGCAAGAAACAAAGAAGCGGGAAGCGCTGGAAATAGTTTGTACGCAGGCCAAATCTAAAACTCAGGAGGAGAAGGAATGCAGAAATGAGATGAAACGCAGAGTGGAAGAAATTTTTGGGAAACTTCCAACCACTACGTAAAGAAATGAACTCCCAGCTGCAGAAAAGATCGACCAGATTACGCAGGCAATTGATCAGTATCAGAAGGAGATCGAGACTCTCCACGAAAAAATTAGACCGACAACTCCACCAGTAGTGAAGGAGCAAAGGAATCAGGAAGCAACAACACAACTGCAGGAGCTAGAAAAACATTTTAGCACGGTAGCTGACTTGCTGGATAAAACAGCGCAACGTTGGACAAGGCTGGAAGAGGATCCACAGGTCCAACACTGGGACAAGGAGGAGGAGAGGATCAATGCAACGATCCAAGAACTCAAACAGCGACAAAATACCATGCCAATTCCAGAACGGGTCAATGGAACGCAAGAGTTGAATAAGATACAGGTAGACTTATCACTGAACAAACACGGAAACAGGAGCGTCTAGCTCAAATAGAACCATTGTAGGAACGGGTAGAAGAAGTACTTGCGCAGGAAGAAGAAGCCAGAAACAGACAGCAAAGACATAGCTAGAATGCGTAAGACTGATGAGCGAGGAAGTGGCAGCTCAGACAGTCGACACCATCAAGAAGACAACCGTGCAGGCACTGACAAAAGCAGCAGAGTTGCAGGAGAAGTTCCAGATGATCACCAAGGATATCGAGCAAGCACGGAGAAATTAGGTGACTCAGGACGAATCACATGTTAGTGTTGGGGGCCTATTGTCACCAGGCCAAAGGGGAAAGAAGAACGATCGTGGGAAAGAAAGCATGCATAAAACTGAAGTAACAACTGGCAAAAGAACAGCACACGCGCATGCAATAAAGCATGCACAAAGGAAAGCAACAACTGGAGGAAGAACAACACATGCATGGGAAAAAGACCTAACATAAGAAGGGTTAGGGTTTTGGTAATATTCTGTAAAAGGATGAAGAACCCGAAATGTATAAATATAGATATGAAAGTATCATATAGGGATGATGTGTTTTTGTTATGAGGGTTGTTATTATTATTGTTGTTGTTAAGTTTTGGAGACTGTAACCACGCAGGAACATAGGTGATATGAAATTCTTTTAGTTGTATGAACCGATTTTGTAAGCTGTTGAGCAAGAAATATACAAGGGAAGGTATATCTGAGGATTAGACCACAGGTTGTAGAGCCTGGTGCGATCTACTTCGCCTCACATAGATCTTACCCAGTTTTGTGGAGAATTGTAAGTGCATGGCGCCAGGAATGCAGAATTGCAATAATAAAAGATCCAAGAGCCAAATCTTTGTGGATGTATCCTAGGAGGGGTGGACCCATGGTAATACTCATGTAATATGTCGAATGTATGCATGTCTCTTCTTTCTTTCAGCAATTAATGGTTAAGCTTGATGAATGAGTTAATACATTGTTATGAATCTGTTTATACTTTGCTGGAATTAAACTGTGGGATATACGTATGCATCTTAAAGTAATAAGTAGTTTAACTTACAGCTCACGGTATCTGGACTTAATCAAGAAACCCCTATCCCCTACTCTGTCCTAGGTTGTAAACACCTAAGTCTTACAATCACCCATTTAAATCTATCTCGGATGAGACTGCGCAGTACCTTCCAGGTGTTGTGTTGCCTTTTGGTTTACCAGGAGGGCCGATAATTTTAGAGGCTTTGTTGGAACCCCGAATGACATGAACCCTGGGTCAATAACTCAGATAACCTGAGAAGGGAAATAGTAACCAACAAGCACCAAGTGACGAGATGTCCAAAAAATCCATTTCAATTTGGATGTATCTATGTAGAGCCCCATGATATTTCAGAACCAAATGTCGTTCGAATTCTTTGATACCCAGCTTGGTGTGCAAGGTATGGAAGGTATCAGTGAAATACGCAACTTCTTGGCCCCTCCCTTGCCGCAGTGTGGTCCATCTCATATATTGGTCCTCATAGTTTCCAACAGGGTAATACTATTCCTTTACCACATCCACAAAAAAATCCCAAGTGGGCTCGGCCCCATATATTCCAGAATCCTCTGTGGTACTCTGCTCCCAGTAAGTTTCCCACCAATGTTGGACATGGGGGATAGCTTTAAGGAGTGCGAAGGTGATATTTTCTCTGTCGAAAAAATTGTGAACAGAGAAATAACCTTCTAGCAGGTTTAACCATTTGTTTAGGGCTTCTGCATCTATTTGTCCTTAAAATACAGGAATATCAAAGTTAACTTGTACCTTGAAAGGTGAGGTGCCTCCAAAGTGGTCATTTGATGAATATGTGCTTGTTGCTATCGACAGGCATTGAAGGATGTGGGAAAAATTCTCCATCATTTCGTCCCTCTGTCGCGTGAGAGCTTGCTCAAGCAAAAGACTGATATGATCATTTGCTCCGTCGTTTTTCTTTTCTTCCGCCATTGAGGGTTTCTTGGATGTGCGAGTGATTGTCCTCAATAGAGACAATTTCGAGACCCAACTTGCTATACTCGAAACTCGTCGGGGACATGCACTGAAAAATTATCAAGAGCAGCCTGCTCTGATACCACTGATCTGGATTATTTTTGGCACAAAATGAAAGCGGAGATATAATAAAGAAATGCACAGAGATATCGTGGATATCCAATAATATAACAGAAATATATCAAAGATGAAACCATAAACACAAGGATACAATAATACACGATTTCTATTAATTAAAGAAATGTACA
>JASDQU010207559.1:12018-28397 GCA_032191745.1 Picea mariana
CATCATGATCTCGCACATCATAATTCCTGTGATGAAGGGTCTCGATACTCCAAGTCGCGATTGCTGAAACTCTGGGATGGAGCTTAACACTGCTAGCTTCTTCCCTTCACATGACCATCGGCAGTGACCACAAGCTGCGCCAAAAGGTGCTTTGTATTTTTTGAACTTATGAACTTCATTGAGCCTGATCAATAGTTGATATCCAATGATCAAATGGTCCAGATCTCATCGCGATCTTGCATATTTTGATTCCTGTGATGAAGGGTCTCGATGCTTCAAGTCGCGATCGTCGAAACTCTAAGATGGAGCTTGGAATCTCTATCTCTGTTGCCCACCTCTTGACAATGTGACCACGAGATATGACCACTTGCTAATCAAATGAGCACTTTGCTCCTTTGACTTTCCAGTTAGCGAAATGATGATCTTTCGCCATGTGTCCTATGGAACCAACGTTCCAGATATTATCGTGATTTCACCACATGTCCTTCTTGAATTGACAGTCCATATTTCTCCTCGATCTGATGACTCGGATCATTTCCCCATTTCACATATCATGAGTTGGAAGGTTAGAGAACTTCCTTCCTTTGACTTTTCAGTTAGCGAAATGATGATCTGTGACCACGTATCCTACCTGTAGATGGATGGTCCTCCTTCTTTTGGGATTTTGTAAGCCCGCTTCACCTTTCACTTTAAAGAACGTGTAGGTTCTCCTGGATCCAATGACAGTCAGACCCCGTGCTCAGATATAATGCTCGAGATCCGTCCTCCATTTTTGCGATCGACCTATCTGAATTCAGATCTGATCATCATCAAGAATTCTCAATGGGATCTAATGATCACTGCCACTTCTCTTCCCGAGCTTACACATCCTCCTGACTTGGAATAATTTCTAAGTGTCAAAGACCTCGACCTTTGATCCGTCTAAGATCCTGAGTACACTATCTCTCTTGAGCTTTGGCAATGAGTTAACCTCATCCCTAGTGCACACCTATGCACTGTGTGTGACTATAGGCTAATCCTCCTGAGCTTACGTTGTTCCTATTTTTATATCGCTGCACACTCTGATCTTTCCATCAATGACAAGCACACTCTTAATGTAAACATGCCAACACTTGGAAATAAATCTGAAGGTAGCAGGCCTAGGAAAAAACAGCTAGAAATTTGAAATTTCCTGAACCCGCGAGCTTGACGATTTGCAAAAGAGATGTCAAGAAATGGTCAACTATGGAAAGTGGTCGAATGGGATTCAAAATAGGGTGATGCGTTCCCAAGGAGCTGTAAGGCCCTGACTATCAAATTGTATATATCGGAACATTTCGGTGAAAAATGTGTATCACGAAAGAGGGGATGATCTGGGAGTTGAGAAGTAAATATGTATATCGTAGAAGTTGGGGTGTTGTTTGAAGATCATAGAACAATGGAAAGTGAAATTTAGACAAAGGGGAAGCACTTGATCGAAACGCGTGAATCCACCAACCTGCGTAACAAGAAATTTTCGGAAAAAATGACTAAGTAATCAGAAACAGAAACTATAGGGGATAAAAGAGTGGGAAAATAGAAAGATGGAGGGAAATTTTCATAAGTGCAAATTGGTTTAAAACATGCCCCATTGTTGCAAAACTATCATTTTCTAGTAATTGTCAGCAAATGCTTTGTTGAAGATTAGATTTTATTGCAACTTGTGGGAGTAAGTGTGTTCTTGATACATTCTTCCATGACTGTAACATATTAACTTAAGTATAATAGTTCTTGCATTATGGGTTGTTAGCATTAAAGATTAATAATTGCATGTATACATACAAGAATGGAAATCTTGCTACAACATTATGATTTGGTATTGCTATGTTCTATCTGCATTACAAATAGAATTGAACGTTGGTCTGAAACTGTCTAAAATTCATTTTTTGTTTCCATAAAATCCTGATGGATCGAAACAATGCATTGTCATATAATTGTTAGATGCTCCATTCTAGAACAAATTACCTAAGAAAATACAATATCGAAGAACTACAAGTCTAATGAACCATGCCAATGAGAAGAGGTGTTAAATCCAAAAAAGAAGCAACAACCAAGACGCCAAGGCAATTTTTTTAATAGTAGATCCATTAAAAAAAAAGAACATTGAGCATTGCATATCTATCCTTAGAAATTGGACCGATTTCTTTGGGCCAAAACATTGAACATATCTGTCATAAACACAGGCACATGATATGCAACATGTAGGATCCATCAAGATGCTCTTAAACATGCATACAAAACTGATTACTATGTTTTGTTTTAGGAAATCCTTCCAGTCTTCTCCTCGATGGATCATCCTATGGTAAAATTGATAGTTCTAAAAAACTTCCCATGAGGAAGAAAATGAAAAATGTTGCAGGGAAAATAGAATATCCCTCAACTGAAAGTTAGGAAACACCAAGAAACTGCCTCTCCATAGTCGAAAAATTCAGGGACATAGGTTGCACGTGCAATTCCAGAGGCCCAAATTACTCCATTCTGGGTGGAAAGAGATGACTAGTAGGAATATGCCTTGCACTAGTGGGAGTTCTAGTCCTCATTCCCTAAGATGTTGATTGCATATCCAGAGAATAGGACAATGGTCCCACAATTGAATAGTTTTTTGGCTTGAAATATGTCTTCCGGAGAATCAATAGATCATTTCCTTATAGTGAAATACTTCCTCCCAAAATGGACTAATTTGGACCTCTAGAATTCCTACTTTCGAGCTGCAAAGTGGTTATTGTGTTCCGCATCAGTTTCTTTTATGAAACTCCTTCTTTTGGTTTTATTAGGACCACCATCGCCGAGTTGGGAAGTACCGCCCATTATGGTTGATTTCAATTTGGGCGCAGGAGTGGGAACATTCTCTACATTGCCATCATCCATTGTCATATCATTGTCCATCAGATCATCTTCTTCCAGCTTAGAATCCATCGCATCAACCTCTTCGCCTACCATCAATGCAACTGGGCAGGTTGTCTGAGCAGGCAGGGTTGTCTTGGAATTATTTGGCTTGAAATATATCTCTTGGTGCACCAACGGACCATCTCCTTTTTGCTCTTGGGTGGAGGGAGATGAGCAGTAAGAATATGCCCTGGAATACTGGAACCTATGGCCATCATGCCTGAAGGTGTTTACTGTATCTGGACATAACTACTACCATAAGTTAACGAGAATTTATGTTTTCTCCAGATGATGTTTGAAATGAAAATTGGGGAAGGATAATATAACCCTCCGCAAATATTAGTTTAATGCGTATCAATGGAAGATCTCCTCGAGCCTTTCGCTGATCAATGATAATATCTAGGGTTCGTGCATAATGAGTTGTTAGCATTAAAGCTTACTAACTACATATTTAGAAAAAAGTGCGAAGGTGGAGGTGGCGGCGAAGAGAGATTAAGATTTAGAGATTTCTTAAAGGCACCAACTGTGTGACGCATGAAAGAGATTGCATCATGTTTGAAATGAACACTTGGAAAGGATAACACTCTTCTCCAAAAATCCTGGTTTAATTCGTATTAATGACAAATATTGGACATTAATGACAATCTTAACAGTTCCTGCATGATGAACTACTAAAATTAAATCTTAATAATTTCATATATAGAAATAATTACGAAGGTAGAGAAGATGGAGAAGAGTGACCAAGCATTGGACATTTCGTCCACCTGCCAACCCGGGAAACAAATTCCAACAAATGCCCAACTATGGAAAGCGGTCGGGCAGGTTACAAAAAAAGGGTCACAAGATATACCCAGGAGATGTGAGGGGACGATGGTCAAATTGTATGTCACAATGACAGACTTCGGCCATCAGTTTGTATATCATGAAATTTTGGGTGTTGTTTGTACGTAGGGGAATAGTGGAAGCGTACTGTTGAGCAAGCAATTTGTATATTGCGGAACTTCGGGTGTTGTATATAGAATCTTTAGACATTCAGAAAAAGGACACATTTGGAAAAAGGACCAAGTAAAAAGAAAGCGAAAGAAAATGAGATGAAGGGGAATCTGTTTTCTAATTTGTAGATCGCGAAAGTCTGGGTGTTGTTTGTAGGCCGTGGAACAATGGAAACACAATGTTGAACCCGCCTATCCGGGAACCCACCATTCAAAAATTTTGTTCAATATGAAATGGGGAAGAGGACAATCAGGCTAGTGATATAAAAGCAACAATGCAAATCTGAAGACGTGGATCCACCAACAACCACACCTAGACATTTTTTAAAAAACGAGTAAGTAACGAGAAAGGGAAAGTAGAGGGAAAAAAGAAAGCAGATGGAAATTTTCAGAAGTGGGAATTGGTCTAAGAAATCCCCATTGATGGTCTTAACAGTAACTATGAAGTGCATTAAAGATGTTAATAGGTTCTTCAATTAAGGAATATATATAGTGAGCGATGTTTGTATTTTCCAAGATCTGTTTGTATAAGAGAAGCATAAAAAAGCTACAAGGAAATCTATTTTGGGATGTGTAAGTAAAGTTATTGTACTTTCAGCTTCACCACATGTATCAATAAGGACGAATTTGAATTTTCCAAAAAAAAGAGTAAGTAACCATAAATGGAAAGAAGATGGAAAAAAAAGAGGGATGGCAATTTTCGAAAGCGAGAATTGGTGCAAGAAAGCCCCATTGATGGTCTTAAAAGTAACTATGAAGTGTATTAAACATGTGAACAAGTTCTCCAATCAAGGATTAGATACAGTGACCCATACTTATAGTTTCCAGGATCTGTTTGTATAAGAGAAGTGTCGCAAATCTACAAGGAAATCGATTTTGGGATGTGTAAGTAAAGTTGTTGTACTGTCAGCTTCATTGCAAGTATTAACAACGACAAATTTGAATTTTAATGTCCTCTTGTTGATATGGTAGTTACATTGGACTTCACATAGTATATATTCTTTTATTTCAAATTATTCCAGGATACTAATTTTGCTAGGTTCATCGATCAAGGAGAAGTGCTAAAAAATAGATAAAGGGGAATTTGTTTCCTAATTTGTAGATCGCAGAAGTTCGAGTGTTGTTTGCAGGTGGTGCAACAATGGAAACACAATGTTGAATCCGCCTATCCGGGAACCCACAATCCAAAAATTTTGTTTAATATGAATCTGGGAAGCGGTCGATCAGGCTGGTGATATAAAAGTAAGTGGAAATATGAAGACATGAATCCACCAACTTCCACACCTAGACATTTTCCGAAAAATGAGTAAGTAACCAGAAACAGAAAGCACAGGGAAAAAAGAAAGGAGATGGCAATTTTCGGAAGTGGGAATTGGTTTAAGAAATCCCCATTGATGGTTTTAACAACAACTATGAAGTGAATTAAACATGTGAACAGGTTCTTCAATCAAGGAATATATACAACGAGGATCTGGTTGTATAAGAGAAGCCTCGAAAAGCTACAAGAAAATAAATTTTGGGATGTCTAAGTAAAGTTATTGTACTGTCAACTTCACCACAAGTATAACAACAATGAATTTGAATTTTAATGTCCTCTTGTTCATATGATAGCTCCATTGGTCTTCGCACAATATATATCCTTTTATTTCAAATTATTCCAGGAGATTAATTTTACTAAGTTCATCGATCAAGGAAAAGTGCTAAAATGAGCCACATACTACATTTTCCTCATAGAGCTTATATTAAGGGGCAAAGCATGTCCTCTATAGTCTTTAAGATCATAGAAAAACTGTGAAGATCCTAAATGTATTATTAATTTTCCATAATGAAGCATACAACCAAGAACCAAGTAAACACCAAACGGGACGCAAGCAAGATCCCACAAGGTTCCATAGAGCAGCACACATCGACCTTTGCATAAAAAAAATTGATATATAAAAAAAACAAATCATGACATTGGTTTAACTTACATATTTTATATGTTCCCACGAGAAAATAACCGGGGCCATGGGATATGAACAAGATTCTTCCAAACAAAAGACATGACAAACCAGCGAAGCTTCACCATTGCACACTAGCTATAACCAGATCTCAAAATGGGGAACAAGAAAGTTTTTGGTTACTATTTTACCATTAAGCAAGATCACTATGGACATTTTCTTCTGATAGTGACATAGTATATCTCTACCAGTTTTAACAATGCCAAATTTCCAATATTATTGAAAATTCCTGATGATTTTTCCCATATGAGCAAGCTATTTCAACGATTCAAAGGACAGTCCCGAGTTATTTGCAGTTGAATTCTTTTTATGGGGTTTGTTGTCATGCTTCCCATTTCTGGACCAAACAATCTTATGCGCCTACAATCTCTATAGCGAGATTTGAAAATATCAAGATGATGTTTCAATCCATGATGAGTCCTTTTTTTTTCAATTAGGGCATCGAGAAAATGCAGATACCATACCATAAATGTATAGTTGGAGATAATTTTTTATTTTATTAGGTCACCCAAAAAGAAATGCAGAAATCCTGTAATGGCTATATAGTTGAAAAAAAATTGTCCAACTTGGGCACCCAAAAAACGTGCAGGCTCCTCCATCAAAGCCACATCCAATGACCATTTTTGTTTTCACACCAAAACAAATATGAAAAATTCTTACTGGGAGATGCAAGAAAACATCAAAATAACAACATTTATTACATTTGTAATTAGATTCTCAAGTACTCGAGTCCGATGAACATTCATCTGAGTGTTGAAGAAATATTACAGAGATACATGAGATATTTTCATTTCCTGCCAAAGGTTGATATGATTTTTATTTATTTATTTTATTTATTTAATTTTTATTTAATTTTTTTCCAGCCGATATGAAATATTGCATTGTCCTCATTTAAGGTAAATTTTCTATGTATCTGAAAGTCATGCAACATGTAGACACTATTCGCCTTTTTCTATAGGTATGATTCATATGAAAATTTTGCTAACCGAAAAAGCACATCTTGTAACAGAGGCTATCTAATTGTACAATGCACGGTTGTGTTGCCCACGGTTCATATGACAGCATTGAGGCAATGTCCATATATGTATGGAAATTTTTTACTACATCGCAGACAATCAATCATATCATCACTTATCAAAGCAGAAACAAAAGCAAGAGAGTTGCATTCCGCACATACATGCTCAAAGGGGGTCAAGAATGCATTAGTTGCAACCAAAACACCTTCAACCTAGAAACATGAGCATAGGAATTAATATATTGAACAATATAATATACAACTGCACCCCGAAAAAAAATAAAAAAAAATAAATAATAAAAAAAAAAAACCGCAAAACTTTGGTGAAGTATATTTGTATGAGCAAAGTGAGGATGAATCTGTATATGTATACACACAACAGTTGTAGAGATAGTTAGTTTCTTCATATCTCGTACTATGTCTGCTCGCAATTCTGTTACAAATGTTGCTTGGGTTGTGTGAAAGATCCTTTCTCTAACATCTCTTTTCTTTGTTATATTTTTGAAGAGCATAAGTGGAAATTTCCCTTTATGCAATTGTTGTTCCATTGACGAAAACAAATTTGAATAGGTATTGAACAATTGAAGTTGCAACATGGAGCAATGCAATATTTGTGTAACTTAACCGAGATACATGGACATGAGAAAGTAAAGGACAAAATTGGATATGGAGAACGGTGCCATTGCCTTGTCGTTTTCTAACTCTCCATCTTTTATATGGAGAATGTGTTGTGAGCCAAGTTTTCTCGCCAGTGTGACAACTGCGCCAATGGTTCCGATTGGGTAAATGTCATTGTTCTATGCAAGTTAGTTGATAGTAGTGTCTGGGAAGAAACGATATTCTGAACAAATAGCTAGAATTTTTTCCACAATACTTGTTTCGTTGAGCGAAATAATCCGATCACAATTACCACAGTTATATATTGTTTTGGGAAATATATTAAAATTTGTAATAAATATCCCATTACCTGGCAATATCTTTTTTGTATGTTTTTGGACAAGTTGTGTAGGAATAGTCAGTGTGACTGTCATCATGGCCTCCTTGTCTGTCATGTCAGCATGCATAAAGGATCTAGTTTTTTTTGTCTTGTCCAAGTAGGTGTTATAAACGACCATTACATCCCCGATGAACACTTGTCCAGTTCAGCGGCTATTCAAGCCCTCTATTGATAGTATTTTGGGTGTTACATGTTTAGACCCAGTGACAATTTTTGAATAGGAAAAGTAAAGTGAATGGTAGTGTGCATTATTTTTTTGTTTTCTTTTTTTCCTGGCATAAACTTATAAGTAGACACACAACTTGGATTATGGAGCAAGAGTTTTGCAACTAGAACTCTTAGTCTATAGAACCTACGCTATGTTCGACATCTCGCTTGTACTTTTTGATACTTCTTGTGAACTACAAAGTATGTATTGCAAATGACATCAGCATATTCACCATGCCATAGATGAATAAATAGTTGAGGATATTTTTTTGGCAAACAAACTAGGAACATAATGTATGCATATTTACCTTTGGCCTTGTTGGTCTGTTGATGTCTAGGATGACTGAATGCTCATGGCCATGTCACTAGTCAAACTTTTTTTGATGCAAGCATGTGTAGATGAACATCATAAGGACTAAACAATCATATGCATTGTATATTGTCCATAATTTTTCTTAATGTCACATGCAAGGTGGAAGGAGATGGAATACGAAATAGGGTGTCAAGGGATACTCAGGAAATATGAGGACCCGATGGTCAAATTGTATGCCTCGTATTTTTTGACTGAAAAAATGTGTAACAGTAAATAGGGCATGATGGCAGGGCATGACGACCAATCTGTATATCGTAGAACCTCGGAGGCTAGAGGCACAATCTTGAACTCGCCAGCCCAACACCTGTAATCGACAAAGTGGGTAAGTATGGAATAAGGTAGAAGCATGAACATAAATGTGAACCCATGAGTCTGCCAAGCCACGCACCAAAAAAAATTTGAAAAGACAACTAAGAAGAGAAATTAGAAAGAAAAAGGGATAATAGAAAATGGAAAAAGTAGAAATGGGGAGGGCACAAAGGCCCATTGTTTTCAAATCATCGTTTTCTAGTCTAATATTATATTCCCCCACCCACTTTGTATATTTAATTTACTATCACAACTGGTATACCTTTCTGAATATTGTACAAACGACCCTTCTGTTTTTGCATAGAATAATTCATCTTCCTGTCCAACCAATCTGTTTCTTCCAAGGTAGCAATGCCGAATATACAATGGACATGAATCCAAGTTAGTATGAAGAAAGACATGTAAAATAAAGAAACATAGTTCTATTTATTTCAATGTAACAACAAACATAATACGATTCACATGAGAATACGCAAAAAGATACGTAGTATATATATATATATATATATATATATATATAACAAAAAATATGTAAAGAAGTAGAAAAAGTACAACAAATACACAGACAATAAATGAAATAATAAACACTGGAATATGAAATAAGAGTACAGGTATGCACCTCTACAACTCCTTGTCTACATTCACGTCAAAGAGTCCATCATCCTCTCTAGCCATTATGTTTGTTTAAATGTAGCAATGCAGGAAAAATTAAATGGACATGAAGGAAGTTAGTATGAAGGAATATGTGTAATGGAGATAAGTTATTATGTAGGAAGGTATGCAATATCTACATACAATAAAATAGGTGAACACATATACAGACAATAAATAAGATACAAAACAACGAAATATGAAATAACAGTACAAGTATGTACCTTTGTATCTCCTCTTCCACCACTGCAGTCAAGACTCCGTCATTTTCTCCAGCTATTCAGTTTGTTTGAATGTGGAAACACACAAAATACAATGAACATGAATGGAAGTTGGTATGCACTTGAGAACAAGTAATATGTACATACAATAAATGAGAATCAACGAATAGAATAAAAGATAGGCAGAAACATGAACCTTTGATTTTCTCCATCCATGATTGTAAATATATAAAGTTTTTCCCTACCCAAAATATATTACAAGCCACAAAATATTAATAAATTGCATGGTTGTAGCTAAATGATTTTGGTTTTCCATGGAAAAGTATCCAGATATGCTTCTAGATATGGAAATATAATTTTGTAGTATCTTTGGTGTACATACCATATCTCAAGTACAAGACAAATTGTATCATGGTCACACCAGTCAGTGGAGAGGATAAAGAACATGTATTTTGATATGGGCACATTCCACCATATATGGTTAATAAGTGTGGTTTGAACATGTTTTATTTTAACAAAAAAACAGTGGATATTGCAATTGCACATGTAGTAATCCAATTATTTCTTATGCCAGTATTTTCTATCATGTCAACAATGAAGTATCAGCAAAATTTTACAGCAGAACAAGCACACATAGAACAAGCACGAGATATCGACTTCATCAGACATGGAAAATAACACAATTGTAGGTCCACTCGCGGGTGCAGGGACTAAACACTGTAAAGAGCCCAAAAATAATAAAAAACAAAAAATAAAAACAACTCCAACTGTCGGCGTAGGACCCCAACCCTGCCAAACCGAAGTAAACAAAATAAAGCAACAAGCACCAAACCAGCGAGAAAGCATGAACAACACCAACTGTAGCCCCAGGGCTGCAAACTTGTAAACCCGATCCAAACAACAACAACCAACAACCGACAAACTAACGAACCAACGAACAAGCAACAACCACAGAACCAATAAACAACATATGTGTCTCTAACGATTACCAAACTGCAGCCAAAGAACAGAAGGAACCATAAACATATGACGAGCATTCTAGTAGAAATAAGAAAACATTCTTGCTTGCAAACTGCAAACACTAAAAAACAAAGAAGGAATAGAAAATGAAATTATGGCATGGAAACTTACTCCGAAACGATGAAAGGCATAAGCACAGGTTGAATTGTGAACAAACAAAGAAGAAGCACCCACCAAACTAGTAAACAATGTATGTAGCTTCAATGATGACAAAATTGCATTCTAAGCCGACAAGAAGTATGAAACATACAATTCCTATTGAACTGGCGGTGGACAACAATATTGTCCAAATTCACTGCAACATTGTATGGAAAATTTTGAGAAAAAATGTACTCTGAGAAGCCTATTTAGATAAACATTTAAGGTTGTCAGGTTGTCTAAGGGCTTCGCGATATGCAAGCATTTAAGTTTTCAGGCGTGTTTCAGGACCTCGCGCCATGTAAACATTTAAGTTGTTAGGCCTATTCAAACACCTCAAAAAAGTGTCAATGATCTAAACCTTCGGTATGCAAACATTTCAATACAAATACAAAGGACTAATAATAATAACACAAATGCATTAATAATAATAATAATAATAATAATAATAATAATAAACCTGGCAATAAGACATCGAATCTATTATCCAACGAGATCATGACATATATGGGGTTTTTTATAATAAATAAATAGATAAATAAATTATTTATTTAGTTTTGTGGTTCGAACAAAAGAAATTATGCAAAAAATTGTACTCAAACAAAAAACTAATATAAAGTCAACGAATTATTGATCACTATAAACTTTGGATATCTAAACATTTCAATATGAATAGTGCATATAAAAAAAAGTATCATACATGATAAAACTTTGGATATGGCAACATATAATTCATTGGGAATAACGAAGCTGGCAATAAGACCTCAAATCTATCATCCAACCAGATCATGACATATATGGGTTTTTTTATTCTATAAAAAATAATGCTTTTAGTTCTGTAGGTTGAACATTAGAAAGTATGTAAAAAATTGTAGTCAAACGACAAACTAATATAAAGTCAACGAATTATCGATCGCTATAGTCCCTCTATGCCTTCAACAGGGACTAATAACATTTTTTTAATGTTCATTTCAGAATTTTATTAAAATATAATAATAATAATAATAGAAGAAAATATACATATCAAATGTCTATGCTTATGAGGTACGTGTTATCGAAGTTGTATTTTTTAAATAATATTCTTGATGCCAATTTAATAATTGTATTTATATGTTTGGAATTAAAATTTAATTTTAATTTTAAAAACAAAATTTTAGTAAAAGGTTAATATCATCGAAGTTGTTTTTAAAAATAATATTTTTTATTTCAATTTAATAATTAAATTTATATGTTTGGAATTAAAAATTAATTTTAATTTTCAAAACAAAATTTTAGTAAAAGGTTAATATTTTTCTTAATAAATAGAAATTAATTATTTATTAATAAACTATCATTTTATTAATTATATAGATAATATTAAATCAATTTTAAATAAAATTATTATTTTTTAATTTTATGTTTAAAAAATATATAATATTTTATTGGTTTATGATTAAATAATTTATAAATTGTTTATTAATTTATAATTGTTTAGGATTAAAGTCTAAGGATTTGAACTTGTGATCTCTTAGGAGGAAACAAATGTTCTTAACCATTAGGCCCACTCGGGTTGTATACATTGACCATAGAGTTAACTAGTGATTAGATACTCCTAAATCAATTACTTAATTATAAAATAATTTAGACTAATAAAATCTATCCTATAAATCAAAATCATTTATAATCAATTAAATTAATATTATCCAACCTATTAAAGTAAACTAAAGTCAATTATATTTAATCAAAATCAATTATATTAATCAATCACACTCACACTCACATATAATCAATATTCATATTCAACCACAGTTAATTAAATTAAACTTTACTCAATCAAAATGAACCAAAGATAATTAAACTCAAACATATTCAACCATGTAATCACTTACAATTAATCATATTCAACCACACTCAACTAGAATAAACTTTACCAGAATCAACAAACTCAAACATATTCAACCAACAATGTACTTTAGTCTAGATGCCTCAAAGCTTCCTTTAGGACCTAATGCATGGCCTTCTTCCCTAGTTCATTTCTAGGGCCTTGGGACACACACCTACTACTCAAGACAACCTAGTGGCAATAACATCTCCAATCATAGGCCAATGACACCCTTGGGAGGCCATGTGTGGTTATTTGAGGCATCCTTCTTGGCCCTAGATGGATAGAAGCTTCATTTAGGGCATAACATTCATGTTTCCTCCCTTGGCCATGTCTAGGTCCCCACGACCCATAGTTAGGGATAAAAATTAGTGGCGGTACCTATATACCTAGTTAGAATCAAAGGATTCCCTTGATATGTCACTTGTGGTGGTTTAAAATGTGATTCTTGGCCCTAGAAGCCTATTAGATTCCTTTAGGGAATAAATATTGGGTTTTTTCCCGACCATATCCAAGTTCCGAAGACTCATAATCAATATTCAAACATTCATAATGTTGATTATCCCCATCTGGAGACCAAGGATACCCTTGAAAGGCTCTTTGTGGTGGGTCAACGTGTCATTGATGGCCCTAGATTTAGGACCTAAGGCTTGGGTTTCCTCTCTAGATCATTTCCAAGGACCCAAGACCCATACTTAGTGCTCAAAATATCCTAAGGATGCACATATATCCACTTGAAGTTCAAATATTCTCTCAAGATGTCATCTATGGTTTTTTGAGGTGTTATCCATGACCCTCGAGCCTTATCAGCTTCATATGGCCTTCAAAGATCAGTTGTGGTGTTTTTAGAAATTGTGTTTGGCCCCAAATTCCTAGAATCTTTGTATTTCAACTAAAGCTTAGATTCCCACCCTCAACCATATCAAGGCCTTGAGACCCATACCTAATTATCAAAACCTTGTGAGTGAGCTAACATCCTTTCTTAGAGGCCAAGGATACCCTGCATAGGTAATGTGTGGTTCTTCAAGGTATTTTTCATGACTTTGGATGCCTCAAAGATTTCTTTAGGACCTAAGGCATAGCCTTCTTCCCTATATCATTTCTAGGGCCCTTGGACACATACCTACTACTTAAAACCACCTAGTCACACCAACATCCCTAATCATAGGTCAATGAAACCCTCAAGAGGCCATGTGTGGTTTTTTTAGGCATCCTTCTTGGCCCTAGATGGATAGAATCTTCCTTTACGGCCTAATTCTCATGTTTCCTCCACTGACCATGTCCAGGGCCTCAAAATCATACCTAGTGCTAAAAAATGCTAGTGGTACCTATATACTTAGTTAGAGGAAAATGATGCCTTTGATAGGTCATCTATGGTGGTTCAGGGTGTCACTCTTGGCCCTGGAAGCCTATAATATTCCTTTAGGGACTAACTCTTTGGTTTGTTCCCCTAACCATATTCATGTTCTAGAGACTCATACTCAATGTTAAAAAACTTATAATGTTGTTTATCCCCATCCAAAGACCAAGGATACCTTAGAAATGTAGTTTATGGTAGTTCAACATGTCATTGGTGGCCCTAGATTCCTAAAAGCTTCATTTAGGACCTAAGGCTTGGGTTTCCACTATTGATTGTGTTCAAGGATCCAAGACCCATACCTAGTGCTTAAAATCTCCTAACAATGCCCATGTCCTCACTTGATGGTCAAAGATATACTTATGAGATCATATATAGTTATTTTAGGTGTCATTCATGACGCTTGAGCCCTAGAATATTCTTAAAGCATCGAGAGGTTAGGTGTGGTTGTTTGAGGCATCATGTTGGGCCCTAGATGCATAGAATATTTGTACTTCATCTAAGTCTTGGGTTTTCTCCCTCAACCATATCAAGTAACTTGACCTCTATTGGTGTTTCTCATGGCACATGAGCCCGAGAAGCTAAGTTTAGGGCTCAAGGTTATCGTTTCCCTCCCTTTATCAATGATAAGGGACTCATGATTTTTTTCCCTACCACAACTATAGCAAAGGCCTCCATACCCAACTATGTTATGTGAGACATATTAACACCAAACATATCCAACTCTAAA
The DNA here is from genome assembly GCA_032191745.1 of Picea mariana. Taxonomy (NCBI): domain Eukaryota; kingdom Viridiplantae; phylum Streptophyta; class Pinopsida; order Pinales; family Pinaceae; genus Picea; species Picea mariana. The sequence continues at coordinate 26,794 of JASDQU010207559.1, forward strand.
GGCAAGGACCCCCCAATGAGGGCTCATATAATTGTGTCTAGGTTTTATTCATGGCCATTAAGCTCAATAATGTTCAAGAAGGATAGAGCATGTTCTCGTTAAACCTACCTCTAGACACATTCACATGTATGCTTAGCCAAAACAACACATGTGCATTCTAATAATGCACACGTGCTTTAGAATGTGTTCATGCATACTCTAGAACAAGTGTGCATTGTTAGATTATTTATATGTCTAACTCATGTTAAATTTAATTATTGATTTGGGAGTACGAAAACTCGTGAAATTCAAGCACAATGTGTGCAGAATTGGATTATTTGTATTATGATCTACCTAAGATGTTTATGGAAAATAAATAAAGATAAATGAATTTAACTAATCACAACACACTTCATCAATCAAAATAAATCTTAATCATAATTGGAAATAATCATGTACTTGAAAGGCCGATCATGTATGAATTAGGCACATCATATTTCCATGAATCATTACCTAAAAGAAAACTGATCGACAAAAGTAAAAGATTGTTCATGAAATCAAATAGATGAATTAAATAAAGACATATAACATGAAGTAAAATACCACCATGATCTATTTGGAGTGAGCTCAATTCTCCCAAGAACATGGCAACAAATTAAAACTACAACATCACAAATCTAAACCAAAACATGCTCCATATAAAACTAAAGAATGACAATCTAGGTGAAAGGAAATATCAAGAAGTTTTATTTATTCCATCATAAGTTAGACATATGTTCCAAGATTACTCCTTGGCACTCTTATTTATAAAAAAACTAAGATAACCAACAATAAATTTAGATCCGCATATCTATCATGTGGTTACAACCATTTACTAATAATGAGCGAGTAATATCTCTAAAAAGATTCCCATAAATATTCCTAAAATATTTTATAACAAATCTTCCATGATTTTTCTCCATCCAAGATACTTGAGTGACCCCCCAATTCCTCATCAAACCTTGAAGGGTTGAAGAGGAAAATCGAATTTGGAGCTAAATGATAAAAATTGGCATTGTTTGAATCTCCAAATATACCCGTAAACATCACCAAACTCACCCAACTTTCAAGGATAAGTGAAAATGTGTTATTTTTCTATTATTTAATCATGAACTCACTTAAAATACTAAAATAAATGCATTGGAAAATATTGATCCTAATCCCACATATGGATATTGGAATGGAGTAAAAATGGGGTTATGGAAAAGAATAAAACGATTAAAAATCTAAAGGAAAGGTTTGTGAAAAAAAGGAAATTACAAGACTCAACATTTCCCCCAACTGAACATGTTACATGTTCTCATGCAACCCTCATCTGATTCTATGAATTTGTAAGGTACCAGATCTATTATAATAGCATAAAAACATAAATAGCGTAAATAATAACAATGGAACAACACAGCATATGAAACCATAGCACCAAAATAATATCTTTATTGATAGGAAACAATCTTCACTTGCCTCTTGCATGGTTGGCACATGGTATGGTTGTTACAGGTATGAAATAACTGAGAGGGGGGGGGGTGAATCAGTTATTGTAAATTATTAACCATTTCTCTCATTTTTAACTTCGAATAATTAATCTT
>JASDQU010207560.1:6463-19865 GCA_032191745.1 Picea mariana
TATCAAACAAATGAACTATTTGTAGGTGCTCGTAGTATGGCAATCTACTGAATTGCATCGGGTAACTTTTCATTCCTCATGGAAGTCCATTCGTGCCTTAACGACATTCATGAAACATCAACAAATTGAAATTAACACTAATTAATGGGACAAAATGAATTTAATACTAATGAAATTAACCAAAGATTTATATAATAGGTCATACATAAATAATTTTTGTACCTTGATGATTTCTAATATATTCCAACTTCCATAGGCGAGGTGTCATTCTTCGTGGTTTTTTTTTCCGTTTTCTTCTTTACCATTGAACTTTGCTTTGTCTGTAGTTCGATAACTATGGTTCTTAGGCAGAAAGTGCCTATACTCATCAAACACTTCCTTTGCTAAACTCCTTGAACGACGAGATTTTATCCTAGGATCACAAACTAGGAATGAAAATTTACCCTTTGTTTGAAGACCTACAAGATATATGAATAAATGTAGCGTCAAATTAGAGTTACAATTTAAAATAATGCATGATTTTTTCAAAAAAGATATATAATATTAAATCACAAAAATAAAGTAACAATATACCACAAAAATGTGTTAACTCGGGAATATCATGAATTGTCCATGATAGTATTCCATGGAATTGAAATTGTCTTTGCCCTATTGGTCTAGAGATGTCATACATAATGACGCCAACCCATAACTTCAACAACTCATCGATGAGAGGCTCAATATATACGTTCATATCTTTAACCTGGTACCTACCTGATTGGTTCAACCTATTGCATGATTAATTATACTTATCTAGATGTCGTGATATATAAAAGAAATAATTACCATGCACGAAACATAGAAATGAAATATTTTGTCATGCTTTAAAGAAAATAAAAGATAATTAAATACCTGGAACACTCATTTCCAACATTGCGTGCTCTCTCTTGATTGACATCCAAGGAGGAAGGTCATTGTTTATAACAAAAACAGGCCACACTGAGTACGTAGAACGAAGCTCTCCAAATGGATTGACACCATCAGCTGCCAACGGAAGTCTAACATTACGAGGTTCTTCTTTAAAAATTGGCCACTTTTCTTCGATGTAGTTCAATGCAGAACCATCTGCAGGCATTCAAAGAACATCGTCTCGACTTCTGTTATTTGCATGGAAATCCATAAACTGTGCTATACTTTGGCACTTGAACAATCGCTGGAAACGTGGAATTATCGGAATATAATGAAGAACTTTGCGAGACACCTTCTTTGACGCTTTATCGGTTCGATATCTACTTATTTGACATTGTGGGCATTCATTTTCTAATGCATATTGTCCATAATATATGATATGATCATTAGGACATGCATCAATAGCCTAATAGTCCATTCCAATTTCTTTCATAATCACATATATTTCTCGATATGTGTGTGGCAAAATATTTGATGTCAGTAATAGAACATCACCTAACAATCTACCAAATTCTAAACAATAAGTCAATGTAAACAATATCCATCATCAATATATCATCCAATATACTAATTTACAAATTATAAAACAATAGCAATATAGGAAAAAATTGAACCTTTTAAGTATTTGTGAACATGCAGGCATAAATAATTAACAAATTAAATACCTTAGTATCTGTGTGAGACATGTGTTTGATAAACCATTCAAAACATTTAGGTTCACCACCAACAATATAGCAGATAAAAGATTTTTTGTTGAGCCTTCATAAAGAGGTTGACATGACTTCTCGAGTAGAGGATCAACATCATGACTATCATCCTGGTTGTCCTCATCCATTGGAGAAAATGTGTCTTGGATCAATCTATGTATCTCATCTTCCTAATTTGAATCACTAACGTTATCTCCATCCATATCATCATTAATAACTTGATCAACAGCTTCAATATTCTGATCTGGAAGTTCATCTCCATGTAAAGTAGTATTTCTGCTAGTACTTGGCAAATAACTCTCTGGAGGTCGACACTTTGGGGGCATCATCTATATATTTAAAAACAACATAGAAAAGTTAGTGTGTATAGAAAATATAAAAATCCCGATAAGAAATATAATTACTAAAATTCATGACATATTGATTATTACAGAGAATACATTAAATATTGAATGCTCTTACCAAGGGACGATATTCATAACCCCCTTCAGTGTGCCCCTTCTCCCTACAATTTTTTTGGGCTGTTGTTATTAAAAGTCTTCTATTTTGCAAATCTCTACAATCATAGCAAGGGCAATAACATTTTCCATCGCCCCTCACCTCTAATGTCGATCTTAACTGAGCAAGCTTCCTGTCATTTTTGTTCATTGTGACAAATCTTTTTCCTGACAAGTAATTGTCTTACCTACACCATACCAAACATTAAGTTGTCAATTTTTTATATTTTGGCTACTCCTTTAGATTATGATATGTTTATTTGCAATGACCTACATCTTTATAATAAGGTGATCATATGTGTAGAGGATCAACATCATGACGACATAGATAACATCTTTATAATAAGGCCATATGTGTACAAATGTTTTCTTTATATAATAATGACATATATACCTAACATAAGTTTAGGGTTAGTGTTTATGTATCTTATTAGTCCCTGCTTCATTCAAGATTTGTTGGTGTTTTTTTGTCAGGTCTTAAAAATTAAAAGAGAGAAGAAAATGACAATCAATTACTATCATTTCACCAATCAGGGTTGAGTTTGAAGAGCACTTCCATATCTTTATCAATGAAAAAAGAGAGAGATTATAGCTACAATTGAAGAGAAAAGGGTATGTGGATTCCATAAACCTAGAATATTATGGAATCCACATACCCTTTTCCATAGAATATACTAACTAGATCCAAAAACCAAAGACATGAAATACGGTACTACACATATTATAATATATTATCAAGGAACAAACAAGCTAAATGAAATTTGGACATTTCAAAAAAAATTTACAAGTTAAATGAGTACATCAATAAAAAATAACATACTAACCTTGCAAGTTCAAAATACGAGCTATGTAGATAGAGAATTGGATTTTTTCAACTGGTGGGTGACGGAAAAAAGAATAGCTCAAACAAAAGTGAAGAATAGTGTTGCAAGTATAGCAATTATGTCGCAAAGTCTCTTGAAGTCACGTATATATAGATAAAATAGTCAACTAGCCATTAACACCGACGAGTGAGATAGGCAAAATTTGCATCTCTATTGCCACAAAAGTTAGTCGCTATAGCGATGAAAATCCCGACTAGATTTAAATAAGATTTTCATCAATATTGCGACGAACTTTCATGGCAATATTGACAAAAATCCTGCCCTGTTTAAAAAAAATATGAAACTAGTTGAAGCGTGGAAAATTTTCATGGAATAATCCACCCATATGTAGTAGTGGGAAATCTCTTAAGTCCCCAAGTAGAAATTATTATTTCTAATATCAATGGATAAAAAAGAAAATCGTGAAGAAAGAGTGATGAACTACTCAAGAGGAAAGAGCTCTAACACTTTCTATGAATGTTCAAAGATTTCCAAGAGGAAGGTGGCTTCCCAGTGCTAAAAATGAGCAGTGTTGGCCCTTGGTTATGGAAGGAAATGAAGAACAAGGAAGAAAGGGAAAAAGTGAACTCCGCAAAAGACACAGTGACTGATACTGGGTCGAAGTGAGAAAAAGAGAAAAAAAGATGGAGCAAAGCCCGAAAAAGAAAGTCATTGGACGAGGAGATTGGGGATGCCAGATAAGCAACTGGGTGTGTAGGGAGGGGAGAGAATCATAGAAGAAGAAAAGAGATCTACTAAATAAGAGCGTAGACAAGAACTGTATGCTTTACATCAATATAATATAGCATAGTTTTGTGGACGTAGCCCTAGAGAGAGGGTGAACCATGTATATTTTCTGTTGTGTATGATTGGTATTTTGTATTTGTCCTTCATATATTGTTATTGCATTGCTAAGGTAGATATGATAGATGCATGGAGTAGATCAAGATGATAAGTGATATATGAATGTTGTGTTGTTCCTGTGTTAGATCCACTTGATATTCCCCTTGGTTGTACACATATCTGTCCTACAACCCCCTCATATCTGCTTCAGGTGAGACTGCATCTGCTTCACAGGTGTTTTCGAAAGGGCTAGTAGCTAGGGCTTGTTGGTGCACTCTTTGAGCTGAACCCTGGGTCTTCCCCTGTACCAACAAATGGTTTTGTTGCTAGGACTGGAATATTTTTAAGGGAATGTCAAGGTGGTTTCCATCGAAGATAGAAACTCAAAAGTGGATAGAAGATCAAGAAAAGGACTTCGATGAATCCTAGAATAAGAACCCTAAACTTAATTTAGCGGACTGGTTGGAGAAGTATACTTTTACGGATATACATGAGATATTCTTTGGAGGAATCCATCAAGAGCTATATAAGTGGCTATATAGATTAGCCGATACCTAGTTCGAGATCCGATCTAGACTTCCTGTGGTCTAGACGTCGGAGTTGATCAAGAAGTTCAAGGAAGTTGATAACATCATATCATGAGTAGTAGATCACTGGTTTGATGGTACCATTGGAGGGTACATCACAAATTTTGTTGTTGACAAGGTAAAGTCATATAGCCAAGCTAAGAGATATTTATTTAAGAGACCCAGAGGAAAATTTTTACAATTCTTGAAGCTGAGACTCAAGATGTTGTTGCATGAGAAGAACATCTTGAAGATACAATAGATTGGTGGGACCCAGAAAAGCTAATGTTCAAAAATTCAGACAGCGATAGCGACATAGAGGCTGGACATACATGTAGTGGGAAAGTGTTTAAAGAAGTCCATCTTGCAAACTTTTTTAATAAGAACTATGAGGAGGAGGGTTTCTATAGTGGATAAGAAGAATATCTGACGAACAAAGAACATTCAGAACCCACCGGGACAAAGGAATTAGGACAAGATGAAGAGATTCGTCGAGGAGGACCTGAAGGCTTAGAAACCACGTAGACCATTGAAGTGAGTACTATTATCCTTCCTGTTGTTTCAGTATTAAGAAATCAAAGTAATCCCAGTCACCAGAGCATCCATAGCACTGTCCATAGTAGCCCACCTCATATTCAGTCAGAAACCCTAGGAAGATCTATGGCAGATGAGATGAGACTTCTTATCTTTAGGGGAGATGGATCTGAAGATCCTGACCAGTACTGGTTCCTTTGTGAAGCAATATGGAACATTTAAAATTTCATAGATGAAGCTGTCAAAAGAACCCAGTTAAGTACAACTCTCAGGGATCGCACATTGAGTTGGGACATGAAACTTGTCCAAGGACTTACACAGCTTAATCCATTGAATCAGATCAAGAACGCATTGATTGCAGAATTCAAGAAACCTAAGTCAGAGCCACAATGTATCACAAAGATGAAAGAGATCAAGAAGAAGGTGGTCGAACCTGTGTGGGAATTCGATCAGAGATTCAAAACCTTGACAAGCCGATTAACTTTTCATATCCCAGATGAACAAAACAAAGAATGGTTCATTGCTTCCCTCTTACCACACATCAGAGTTCCCCTGATGCAACAAAATATTTCTTCATAGTCTGAGGCATTGGAGATCTCCATGAATCTTGAATCAGCCCCTATGGGATAATCCAGCTCAGGTATGAGCCAAATCTTGATTCAGGTAACTAGTTTGTCTTTGCAAGTCGAAGATATGAAGAAAGACAAGGGAAAAGATAAAAGAGAAGACATCTGGTGTGTCAGATGCAAATCAGAAGGCCATGAAAAGGAACACTACCCTCTATTCAACGAATACTTGGCTTTTGGAGCCCCGATCCCCTTGAAACAAGTCACCTTACCCTAGTGCGAGGTATGCAGAAACAAACATCGTACTAGTGAGTGTTATTATATGAAAAAGTATGTTCAAACACCTACAAATTTGTATTGTACATTCTATAAGTCTGTAGGGCATGATGATAGATATTGTAGGTCTTATGATATCATGCATGAAAGGTCAAGAGACATATATAAGATCCAAGGCAAAGTATAGCAAGAAGGAAATGTTATGCAGTATAACTCTCCCGGGAGAGGAAACTTCAACCCTCGCGGTGGATTCAGAGGAAGAGGACGAGGAGGAGGAATGATTCAAGGCCAAGAACAAATCATCTGTTATAAATGCGCACAACCAGGACACCTTTCAAGGGATTGTCAAAACCCTTGTACCACTTGCAGCTATTGCAGCTCGTTTGACCATGTTATAGAAGATTGTCTTGTGTTGCTAGCTAAACTTCAAGAAAGATGAGGACCTCAGCAGAACCTTGTTGACGGGCGAAATTGATCGTCTGTCAACTGAGAGAGTGGAACTGGTCCGAGGTTGTCTAATAACCCAAGCCGTTTGGAATGAACCACCCTGACGGGTTTAACAGCTCCGTTAGTCGTTCTAAGGTCCTAAGAAAACAAAAGAGTAAACTAATCGAAACTAACTAATCTAACTAAAACTAAACTAACTAAACTAACTAAAACTAAATAAAACAAACTAACTAAAACTAAATACAACAAACTAAACTAATTAACAATAAAACAAACTAATACACTAATCTAATTAAAACTAACTACTAAATAAACTAACTAATCTACTATTTCCATATATACAAACTACTAATTAATATTACACTAACTACTATCTGAGATATAACCTATTTACAAAATGTACAATATCTACAAAACACAGATTTAAATAAAACCTAAGAAACTGATTTGCTTTCTGCCCTTAAGACAGAGACATATATTTTTGTTGATTTTATAATTTTATGAATAAGAAATAAAACTTACTGAAATTAAACAATCTAATATACTAATTACAAATATATCTAACTAAAATACTAACAAATATACTAGACAAAGAAACCGCAAACAGACCTGGAAACGCTCCAGATTTGTCCTGTGTATGATGACTGCGAAGCTGGTCGGAGGAAGGAAACTCGCACCGAATAATCCGGAAGCTTCTTGTAAACGATAGTTGCAATGCTCTTTGAGTTTGTTTACAGGGAAAACAAGACATAAAAAATCATAACAATTATATGATTTATAAATCTCTGCAATAAGGGAAACCTGTTATGCAAAAACTTATACTTAATAATTCAACTTATGAAGAAGAGAAATCTGTTATTCACAAATTGAATCAAGCAATTGCTATGTTTTTTATATACTGGAAGAAATCAGATATGGATTATATTGATTAAATTATATCATTTGCAAAAGACTAAGATAGCTAAAGTAGTCATTAACCAAATGCAAATTGATACACATGAACATAAAACAAAATATTGATATTATGAAAAGCTAAAGTTGTAGCAGAATATCAAATTTTGTCTCAGTCTGTATTAAAATTCCATATCCTTGTTCTCCCACGAATGAGGATGATGTTATTACAAAAATAACAAGTATTTATAAGTTTTTCCACAGGGTAAAACCTCCCTGTGGAAGTTATCAAACTGTTTACATAATCTGGGAAGATAAAAACTAGGAAACTAAAATGAAACTAAAGTATCTAAATATCCTCTAAACTGTCCATCAAATCCCATGCAATTTCGAATTCACCTGAAAAGGATCCAAAATAGACAAGTTAGAAGACTCTTTTACCAATAAAATGATAAAAATTAAATTCTATAGACTAGCTACAGAATCATCTGATTCTGTAGCTAGTCAAAATGAGATACAGAATCAGCATCATAATCGATTCAAAATCTTTAAAAGCATTAAATCCAATTATCTTCCAATGATCACTTGAAAACGAATCAAAATGATTTTATCATTCAACATTAAACAGAATAAAAAATTATTCAACCGAACATAGAGATAGGGATACTATGTTCTTCTATTACCACAAAATTGGGTCTTCAGAGTCATTATCAAACAGTAATAAGATTATTTCATATCCAATTGAAAAACATATCGTATGTAATTGTTAAACAATAGATACAATCTGATCCAACAAAATCATTTTCCATTCGTTATAGCTATAACGATATAGCAAAAAGATTCAAATCATTTAATCGAATACAAAGATAGAAATACTTTGTTTCGATTATTGTTACAAGTCGGGTATATGAGATCACATGTAACAACATCATAATCGTTTCTCAGCAAATCGAATGAGATCGTTTTGATATTCAATTGAAAACATAACAAATCGCAAACACTTTGTTATGCTTGTCTCATCAACAGGAGAAATCATCGCATCGAACAGGATTATCACGATAACTGTATAGCAAAAGATTTAGATTGTGAACGAATTCAAACCAAAACTGACACATAACCAAAAACGTAACAAGATCAATAAAACAAAATTTGTCATAGATTTCGATCATTGATCCTTGCATAGTCAATAGACGGGATCGATTAATTTTGATCACAATCGTTTTAATCAAATGAATCGTAACATAGTTTGACCATTTCATTTCACAATTTGAAATACAGAGCATGAATTATAATCTGAACTCGATTCATAAAACGAAATTGCCATTTTAGAAAAAAAACGAATCGATTTAGCTAAGGATTTTCACACAATTGTTATGATTCGAATTCGTCTCTAATTCGGGTGCGAATGTTATCTGAGTGTATTGTTTTCATCAAATAAACAGAGTCGTTCTCCTTAACCTGGAATCAATCAAATATAGAACAACACATGATACAACATCGTAACAAGTATCTTCCCAAAAACATTTACCATTCATAGCATACCAATGATAATGAAATCATATCCGAGCAAATCGTAACAATCAAACTCGATCAAAATGTCTATCAACTATAGCACACGGATCATAACCAAATCAAATCTGAGCATGATACAAACCAAAATATTAATTTTGTCACCTTAACAAGGCAAGCCAATCAATCAAATTTAAACGAAGATCACTCAAATCCAATCAAAATCTATTGATTCCTATACTGGGAATAATCAGATCGTATATCAAAATTCCTATTTATTTAAATCAAAGCTATATATAGAATGCATGCAATATAACAGAGCTATTCAATGATGTGAACAGAGTTGTTTGAAACTGAAACCAAATCGTTATATAAACCTAGATTATTTACAAAATGACATCAAATTTTTCATACTTGTGTAGCGACGAGGCTGCTCAGTTATTCCAGCTTGGAATTTACAACAGTCGTGGCTGATTCCACATTTTTAAATAGGATAGAGCCGGTTGTCCTTAGTTTCTTATCCACAGTTTGGAGCTTGGCCTTTTTACTGGTTAACAGTGCAATCTGATCCTCCAGAGAGTATTGGAACATCAAGATAATATCGCTCTAACCATGAATTGCATTGATCAGAGGGTGACATTGTGGGTTTAGACAGAGCAGGCGAGGGTTTGGACAATTGACCCAGGGTTTCACGAGGTAATTCAATACCCAGGTAGTTAGGATCGTCCTTTAGGCAAGGGGGTAGGTTTGATACAAAATCATATGAGGGTTCGGCACACAAACCTTGCGAATAGGGGTATTTGCTAGCCAGGAAATGCTCAACCTTTGAATCGAAGTCTTCATTCAACATGATAGGGTTTGGCTCGACAAGGGGTTTTGGCTTGTTCCTTGCCATTCGTGAAATCAAACGTGCATTCATTTTCCCTTTAACATTTGCAGTGAGGTTGGCCTTGGGATTTTTTCTCATAGGCTTAACAGTCTCAACACTCTTAGTCATAGTGTGGGGTAAGTCGATAGGAGGGTCGGTTGAGGGTTTAGGAAGAAGGATATGGTAGGGAACTGGGGGTACAACCTTGACCTCACTCACCACAGGTTTGTCAACCTGTGTAGGGTTCGGATCCTCGAAACCATTCCGAGCAACGAAAATGCTCCAGTTATCCCCGTGCAGACTCAAATGACAGACAACGATAAGCTTGACAAGCCCATAATGAAAAAGGCTACTATCAGCCTGGTGTCTTTTGTACTTCTTCGACATTTTAAACAAGCTACGAAGAAAATAATAGGGCATATTGAGAGAGTATCCCATAAAAACCATAAGCAAACGCAGGTGGTGGAGAAACACAAGTCCGTATCGACCTTCGCAGGTCACAAACTCCTTGATTATCATCAATAAATCGTGCCAACGTTGTTTAAGCAAAGTTACGAGCATACCTCTATCATAGGAGGTGATTTTGCGTGATTGAAACAACAATGTCCACGGAACTTCCTCGACCTTGCAATTATTAAACCAACGCTGTCCAGAGGTAGATAATCTCGTGGCTGAGCTAATGAATTGTTCATCAATCTCTAACTATACATCGCCTACCTTAGCTTGACAGCCATCGAAGGTCATGGAAAACTCTCAAGCTACACAAAGGTTAAAATCCTCGAAACGTTCCACGAAGGTAATCCATCCACTGTCTGCCAAATATTGGAGGGCATTGTCAAACATCAACAGGGTCTAGTTGCCATTGGGTTCAACTCGCACGACTAGTGCCATGGAGCTGAATGCATGGTAAGTGAAGGGTTCGAATTCATCAACACACAGTAACAGAGTTACCTGAACCAACAGCAATGAATCGAGCCAAAATGGGTAAGCATAATTGCGCGCATGCGAAGGTGGTGGAGTCTGCCATGCATATTATTCATTACCTAAGTACAACTACCAAATTTCGTAGTTGTTCATTCCATAATAAAAGTTCAACCAATAAGCCATGTGTACAACCAATCAAATCCAATGTGTATACCAATACGCGCTAGCACTATGACATAGTGTTCAAAACATTCGACGTATAGATCAATACCAAAATCATTATGCGCCAATGTATTAATTCATATAAACAAAAGTTCAACCAAGGTGCCAAAATGATATTCATATAGTTGGCAATCCAATAAGTCATGAAAATATTAGTATAAGGATTATATCATACATATATAATAAATTTAATCGTAACCCCTATGCAGAATCAAATATGAGGTAAGTCATAAAAAGTGTAAATCCATATGCTCAATGCCTTACAAACTCAATAAAATCAAGTTATGCAATCAATATAAGAATGTCCAATGAGCATAGTTCAAAAGTCCTTCTAGCCACATAAGGATAAACAAAAGGCAAGTGCAGTAGGCATATCGATAAAAAGATCATCATAGTTTAGATAGTGATCGAAATGTGACCTCGAAAGGAGAAGTTTTCACGCTTACAGTCATGAAAACTTGATGAAGACAAATGTGCAAATGTCGCAAGAAATGAAAGTGTCTTCTATTTGAAAAATGCGATGAAAAACTTGATGTTCGCAAGACATAGGTGTAGGCAGCTTATAGGATAATAAAAAAAGGTGAATTGGCTGCCAACAAACCTGCAAGTGCAACTGATCTATTTTGAACCTAGCGGAGGAGACCCTAGATTCGTTGTTATAACCAGAGGAGGTGTTGTTACAAGAGAAGACAGACTGACCCAAGGGAATATTATAGAAGATTCAAGAATCAGGAAAGCTGCAGAGAAGACCCAAGCCTTTGATGCAAAGAAAGAAAGACAAATATTTGAGGAAGCACGAAAAGAATTTAGAGGAGACCAAGGTTCTTCATCAAAGACAAGACCAGAAGTAAGAGAGTATGGAATGCCTCACGCATTTGATCAGTCTGCTTCACCGAAAGAAGGAAAAGAGGTAAGCAAGCTCATGGACATTTTACATAAGTGTATTAAGTTGATTCAAGATGAAAGCATTTTACAAGAGTTACAAAATTTAATTAGATAATATGATCTAGGAAATATAGACCCCTTACTGAATAGGGAAGTACACCAAATTGGGAAGAAGAGAAGGACAAATAAGGAATTACATTTGAATGCTCAAATAGGAAAGTATGAGATAGACTATGTGCTCCTCGACTTAGGGTCGGAGGTCAATGTCATGACGAACAAAACTTGGCACAGATGGGAAAACCTAATTTGATCTATTCCCCTATCAAGATTAGGATAGCTAATCAGCAAGTTGTCAACCCATTTGAACGATTGGAGCATGTCCCTGTGGACATTGATGGAGTAAGAACATTTGCAAATTTTGAGGTAATTGAAATAGTTGATGATAGTTGTCCTTACCCTGTGTTGTTAAGCATTGATTTGGACTTCAATAACTCTATTGTTGTTGACTTAAAGAAGAGATGCATGAATTTTGAAAAGGATGGCCTTAGGGTCATCGCACCTTTAGATCCAGATGAAGGTCGGTGATACACAGAGCCCATCAAAGAAAAAGACTACACATATGCACTAGAAAACATCTACAAGCTAACCACCAGACAACAAGATTACATTAATCCTACAACCAATGGGAATGTAAGCTCGTGAAGTGACATCTCATGTTCATCAGATTTAGAAGAAGCACTGGAGAACTGGAAGAATAATATGTACGAAGTATCCGCAAGAAGATGTGCTAGATTAACCATATAAGTTCGTTGGATTGGCACAACAGTAAGTAACTTACTCATCTTTGATGGTCTGAATCCTTTAGAAACCTTCTTTTCGGACTTTGAGGAGAATGTACCAATACAACAAAGATTATTAGCCATGGATGAGGCCCTGAAATCCACACCAACGAGATGGTGGGGAATACACAAAAGTAATATCACAGACTAAACACAATGTCTTACTCTGATGACAACGTGATTCTTAGCACAAGTAAAAGGATGTGAAGTTCACTACACAAGTTGAAGCTGCCCAAAGGACCATGTGCGAAGCTGCGAAGAGGCCTGGAGCAACATCCCACAAGAATAGTGGGTACACAAATTCATCAACACGCTGGACATGATACCTATCAATTGGTACCTCCAAGCAGAGTTGCCCCTCATCATGAAAGATTGGGAAGGTATGACTCAGAATTTTATAACTACATTCCTATTTGAAAATCAATTTTCGTCAGTAGATCAAGCATTACAGGTTGTGAGATAGAAAGTATTTGAGGAGGTATCCAGCCTTCCCTTAGAACGGGAAGAGGATGAATGGACTATGCCTCTCCAAAAACTACAAGGCTGTTACAACATTAATGCGGATGAAGATGATGATCTGAGGAAAGTAAAAATAACAGAAACAGAAGGCCAGAGAGATATGGAAGGGCTAGGACTTGAGTTACCATTTATTGGATAGTCGATCAAGATCAAGAAAGTCAATATTGGAACAAAGGAGACACTAAAGCTTGCAAATGCCAGAGATTATTGGGATGTTGCCACCATTAACAAGATTGTTGAGTTACTGCACGAGTATCAGGACTTGTTTCCAACCAAGTTCACTAATATGAAGGGAATTAAAGGTCCTATGGGAGAGATGAGGATTCCCTTAAAGCCAGATGCTAGACCAGTCAAACAGAGACCTTACAGATTGAACCCCAAATATAAGAAGAAAGTGAAGATCAATCTTGACAGAATGTTGGAAGCAGGGTTTATAGAACCTGTGGAAGAATCAGAGTGGATTAGCCCTATGGTGGTGCAAGACAAGAAGATAGGAGA